>JAUMJL010002004.1:0-48155 GCA_033558185.1 Dromococcyx pavoninus
GCTAAGGGCTCCAAAAATGGATTGAGGAACCCAAAAATAGGCTGAGGGACCCTAAAATGGATTCAGGAACCCAAAAATGGTTTTAGGGAACCAAAAATGGATTGAGGAACTAAAAAATTGGCTGAGGAACCGAAAAAAGGCTGAGGGACCTAAAAATGGATTGAGGGTCCAAAAATGGTTGCGGTCCAAAAAATGGATTGAGGAACACAAAAATGGATTGAGGAACCCAAAAGGGTTGAGGAATGCAAAAATTGGGTCAGGTACCCAAAAAAGGATTGAGGGTCCAAAAAAAGCATTCAGGAACAAAAAAATGGATTGAGGAATCCAAAAAAGGGCCTGAGGAACCCAAAAATGGATTGAAGGGACCAAAAAATGGATTGAGGAACCCAAAAAGGGATTGAGGAGCCCAAAAATGGATTGAGGAACCCAAAAATAGATTGAGGGACACAAAAATAAATTGAGAAACCCGAAAATGGATTCAGGGTCCAAAACAAAGATTCAGGAACCCAAAAATAGACTCAGGAATCCAAAAATGGGCTGAAGAACCCAAAAATGGATTGAGGGACCAAAAGAAGATTGAGAAACCCAAAAATGGATTGAGGGTCCAAAAATTGGATTGAGGAACCCAAAAATTAATTGAGCAAAACAAAAATGTCCTGAGGAAACCAAAAATGGGCTGATCGACCCAAAAGTGGTCTGAGAAACCCAAAAATGGATTGAGGAATCCAAAGATGCATTGAGGGACCAAAAAATAGATTGAAGAAACAAAAAATGGATTCATGGAGCAAAACATGGTATTAAAACCCCAAAAATGGGCTGAAGGCCCAAAAAATGGATTGAGGAGAACAAAAATGTTTTGAAGGACCCAAAAATGAATTGAGAAACACAAAAATTGAATTCAGGAACGCAAAAATGAATCGAGGAACCAAAAATGGTTTGAGGAACCCCAAAATAGACTGAGGAACCGAAAAGTGGGCTGCGGAACTCAAAAATAGTTTAAGGGACCCAAAAATGGATTGAGGAACCCAAAAATGGATTCAGTAAACCAAAAACGGATTGAGGAACCCAAAAATGGGCTGAAGAACCCAAAAGTGGATTGAGGGACCAAAACATAGATTGAGGAACCCAAAGAAGGATTGAGGGACCAAAAAATAGATTGAAGAAACAAAAAATGGATTCATGGACCAAAAAATGGATTGAAGAACCCAAAAATGGGCTGAAGTCTCGAAAAATGGATTGAGGAAACCAAAAATGTATTGAAGGACCCAAACATGGATTGAGGAATCAAAAAATGGATTGAGGAACCTAACAATGGATTGAGGAACCCAAAAATGGGCTGAGGGACCCAAAAATGGGCTGAGGGAAGCAAAAATGGTTTGAGGAACGCCAAAATAGATTGAGGAAACCAAAAATGTTTTGAGGAACCCAAAAATATTCTGAGAAACACAAAAATGGGCTGAGGGAACCAAAAATGGGCTGAGGGAACCAAAAATGGATTGAGGAACCCAAAAATGGATTGAGGAAACCAAAAAAGTTCTGAGGAACCCAAAAATGGATTGAAGGACCAAAAAATGGATTGAGGAAACAAAAAAGGGATTGAAGAACCCAAAAATGGATTGAGGAACCCAAAAATGGATTGAGGAACCCAAAATAGATTGAGGGACCTGAAAACGGATTCAGGGACCAAAAAAAAGATTCAGGAACCCAAAAATAGATTCAGGAATCCAAATATGGGCTGAAGAACCCAAAAATGGATTGAGGGACCCAAAGAAGATTGAGGAACCCAAAAATGGATTGAGAGACCAAAAAAAGGATTGAGGAACCCAAAAATGGACTGAGGTAACCAAAAATGGATTGAGGGTCCAAAAAATGGATTGAGGAACCCAAAAATGTATTGAGCAACACAAAAATGTCCTGAGGAAACCAAAAATGGTCTGAGCGAACCAAAAATGGGCTGAGCGACCCAAAAGTGGGCTGAGGAACCCAAAAATGGATTGAGGAATCCAAAGATGCATTGAGGGACCAAAAAATAGATTGAAGAAACAAAAAATGGATTCATGGAGCAAAACATGGTATTAAAACCCCAAAAATGGGCTGAAGGCCCAAAAAATGGATTGAGGAGAACAAAAATGTTTTGAAGGACCCAAAAATGAATTGAGGAACACAAAAATTGAATTCAGGAACGCAAAAATGAATTGAGGAACCAAAAATGGTTTGAGGAACCCCAAAATAGACTGAGGAACCGAAAAATGGGCTGCGGAACCCAAAAATAGTTTAAAGGGACCCAAAAATGGATTGAGGAACCCAAAAATGGATTCAGTAAACCAAAAACGGATTGAGGAATCCAAAAATGGGCTGAAGAACCCAAAAGTGGATTGAGGGACCAAAACATAGATTGAGGAACCCAAAGAAGGATTGAGGGACCAAAAAATAGATTGAAGAAACAAAAAATGGATTCATGGACCAAAAAAGGGATTGAGGAACCCAAAAATGTTCTGAGGAACCCAAAAATGGATTGAGGAACCCAAAAATGGACTGAGGGACCCAAAAATGGGCTGAGGGAACCAAAACTGCATTGAGGAATGCCAAAATGGATTGAGGAATGCCAAAATAGATTGAGGAACCCAAAAATGTTTTGAGGAACCCAAAAATATTCTGAGAAACACAAAAATGGGCTGAGGGAACCAAAAATGGATTGAGAAACCCAAAACCAGATTGATGAACCAAAAAAGGACTGAGGAAGCCAAGAATGGATTGAGGAACCCAAAAAAGGATTGAGGAACCCAAAAATGGATTGGGAACCCAAAAAAAAGGATAGAGGGACCAAAAAATAGATTCAGGAACCCAAAAATGGTCTCAGGAACGCCAAAATGTGCTGAAGGATCCCCAAATGTATTGAGGAACCCAAAAATGGATTGAGGAACCCAAAAATGGGCTGAGAGACCAAAAAATGGATTGAGGAACCCAAAAATGGATTGAAGGAAAAAAAAATGGATTGAGGAACTCAAAAATGTATTGAGGAATCGAAGAATGGATTGAGGAAACCAAAAATATCCTGAGAGAACAAAAAATCGATTCAGGAACCCAAAAATGGACTGAGGGAATCAAAAATGGATTGAGGAACGCCAAAATAAATTGAGGAACCCAAAAATGTTCTGAGAAACACAATAATGGGCTGAGGGAACCAAAAATGGGCTGAGGGAACCAAAAATGGATTGAGGAACCCAAAACCAGATTGATGAACCTAAAAATGGAAAGAGGAACCCAAGAATGGATTGAGGAACCCAAAAAAGGATTGAGGAACCCAAAAATGGATTGAGAGACCCAATAAAGGACTGAGGAACTAAAAAATGGACTGAGGTACCCAAAAATGGATTGAGGGTCCAAAGATTGGATTGAGGAACCAAAAAATGAATTGAGCAACACAAAAATGAGCTGAGGAAACCAAAAATGAGCGACCCCCAAAATGGTCTGAGGGAACCAAAAATGGATTGAGGAAATCCAAAATAGATTGAGGAACCCAAAAATGTTCTGAGGAACCCAGAAATATTCTGAGAAACACAAAAAGGGGCTGAGGAACCCAAAAATGGGCTGAAGTCCCGAAAAATGGATTGAGGAAACCAGAAATGTATTGAAGGACCCAAAAATGGATTGAGGAACACAAAAATTGAACTCAGGAACAAAAAAAAGAAATGAGGAACTAAAAATGGATAGAGGAACCCAAAAATGGACTGAGCGACCCAAAAATGGGCTGAGGAACCTAAAAAAAGGGATAGGGACCCAAAAATGGGTTGGGGACCAAAAAACGGATTGAGGGTCTAAAAAATGGACTGAGGAATCAAAAAATGGATTGAGGAACTAAAAAAATGGGCTGAGGAACCGAAAAAAAGGGCTGAGGACCTAAAAATGGATTGAGGGTCCAAAAAATGGGTTGCGGGTCCAAAAAATGGATTGAGGAACACAAAAATGGATTGAGGAACCCAAAAGGGTTGAGGAATGCAAAAATTGGGTCAGGTGCCCAAAAAAGGATTGAGGGTCCAAAAAAAGCATTCAGGAACAAAAAAATGGATTGAGGAACCCAAAAAAGTCCTGAGGAACCCTAAAATGGATTGAAGGACCAAAAAATGGATTGAGGAACCCAAAAAGGGATTGAGGAGCCCAAAAATGGATTGAGGAACCCAAAAATAGATTGAGGGACACAAAAATAAATTGAGAAACCCGAAAATGGATTCAGGGTCCAAAACAAAGATTCAGGAACCCAAAAATAGACTCAGGAATCCAAAAATGGGCTGAAGAACCCAAAAATGGATTGAGGGTCCAAAAATTGGATTGAGGAACCCAAAAATTAATTGAGCAAAACAAAAATGTCCTGAGGAAACCAAAAATGGGCTGATCGACCCAAAAGTGGTCTGAGAAACCCAAAAATGGATTGAGGAATCCAAAGATGCATTGAGGGACCAAAAAATAGATTGAAGAAACAAAAAATGGATTCATGGAGCAAAACATGGTATTAAAACCCCAAAAATGGGCTGAAGGCCCAAAAAATGGATTGAGGAGAACAAAAATGTTTTGAAGGACCCAAAAATGAATTGAGAAACACAAAAATTGAATTCAGGAATGCAAAAATGAATCGAGGAACCAAAAATGGTTTGAGGAACCCCAAAATAGACTGAGGAACCGAAAAGTGGGCTGCGGAACTCAAAAATAGTTTAAGGGACCCAAAAATGGATTGAGGAACCCAAAAATGGATTCAGTAAACCAAAAACGGATTGAGGAACCCAAAAATGGGCTGAAGAACCCAAAAGTGGATTGAGGGACCAAAACATAGATTGAGGAACCCAAAGAAGGATTGAGGGACCAAAAAATAGATTGAAGAAACAAAAAATGGATTCATGGACCAAAAAATGGATTGAAGAACCCAAAAATGGGCTGAAGTCTCGAAAAATGGATTGAGGAAACCAAAAATGTATTGAAGGACCCAAACATGGATTGAGGAATCAAAAAATGGATTGAGGAACCTAACAATGGATTGAGGAACCCAAAAATGGCCTGAGGGACCCAAAAATGGGCTGAGGGAAGCAAAAATGGTTTGAGGAACGCCAAAATAGATTGAGGAAACCAAAAATGTTTTGAGGAACCCAAAAATATTCTGAGAAACACAAAAATGGGCTGAGGGAACCAAAAATGGGCTGAGGGAACCAAAAATGGATTGAGGAACCCAAAAATGGATTGAGGAAACCAAAAAAGTTCTGAGGAACCCAAAAATGGATTGAAGGACCAAAAAATGGATTGAGGAAACAAAAAATGGATTGAAGAACCCAAAAATGGATTGAGGAACCCAAAAATGGATTGAGGAACCCAAAATAGATTGAGGGACCTGAAAACGGATTCAGGGACCAAAAAAAAGATTCAGGAACCCAAAAATAGATTCAGGAATCCAAATATGGGCTGAAGAACCCAAAAATGGATTGAGGGACCCAAAGAAGATTGAGGAACCCAAAAATGGATTGAGAGACCAAAAAAAGGATTGAGGAACCCAAAAATGGACTGAGGTAACCAAAAATGGATTGAGGGTCCAAAAAATGGATTGAGGAACCCAAAAATGTATTGAGCAACACAAAAATGTCCTGAGGAAACCAAAAATGGTCTGAGCGAACCAAAAATGGGCTGAGCGACCCAAAAGTGGGCTGAGGAACCCAAAAATGGATTGAGGAATCCAAAGATGCATTGAGGGACCAAAAAATAGATTGAAGAAACAAAAAATGGATTCATGGAGCAAAACATGGTATTAAAACCCCAAAAATGGGCTGAAGGCCCAAAAATTGGATTGAGGAGAACAAAAATGTTTTGAAGGACCCAAAAATGAATTGAGGAACACAAAAATTGAATTCAGGAACGCAAAAATGAATTGAGGAACCAAAAATGGTTTGAGGAACCCCAAAATAGACTGAGGAACCGAAAAATGGGCTGCGGAACCCAAAAATAGTTTAAAGGGACCCAAAAATGGATTGAGGAACCCAAAAATGGATTCAGTAAACCAAAAACGGATTGAGGAATCCAAAAATGGGCTGAAGAACCCAAAAGTGGATTGAGGGACCAAAACATAGATTGAGGAACCCAAAGAAGGATTGAGGGACCAAAAAATAGATTGAAGAAACAAAAAATGGATTCATGGACCAAAAAAGGGATTGAGGAACCCAAAAATGTTCTGAGGAACCCAAAAATGGATTGAGGAACCCAAAAATGGACTGAGGGACCCAAAAATGGGCTGAGGGAACCAAAACTGCATTGAGGAATGCCAAAATGGATTGAGGAATGCCAAAATAGATTGAGGAACCCAAAAATGTTTTGAGGAACCCAAAAATATTCTGAGAAACACAAAAATGGGCTGAGGGAACCAAAAATGGATTGAGAAACCCAAAACCAGATTGATGAACCAAAAAAGGACTGAGGAAGCCAAGAATGGATTGAGGAACCCAAAAAAGGATTGAGGAACCCAAAAATGGATTGGGAACCCAAAAAAAAGGATAGAGGGACCAAAAAATAGATTCAGGAACCCAAAAATGGTCTCAGGAACGCCAAAATGTGCTGAAGGATCCCCAAATGTATTGAGGAACCCAAAAATGGATTGAGGAACCCAAAAATGGGCTGAGAGACCAAAAAATGGATTGAGGAACCCAAAAATGGATTGAAGGAAAAAAAAATGGATTGAGGAACTCAAAAATGTATTGAGGAATCAAAGAATGGATTGAGGAAACCAAAAATATCCTGAGAGAACAAAAAATCGATTCAGGAACCCAAAAATGGACTGAGGGAATCAAAAATGGATTGAGGAACGCCAAAATAAATTGAGGAACCCAAAAATGTTCTGAGAAACACAATAATGGGCTGAGGGAACCAAAAATGGGCTGAGGGAACCAAAAATGGATTGAGGAACCCAAAACCAGATTGATGAACCTAAAAATGGAAAGAGGAACCCAAGAATGGATTGAGGAACCCAAAAAAGGATTGAGGAACCCAAAAATGGATTGAGAGACCCAATAAAGGACTGAGGAACTAAAAAATGGACTGAGGTACCCAAAAATGGATTGAGGGTCCAAAAATTGGATTGAGGAACCAAAAAATGAATTGAGCAACACAAAAATGAGCTGAGGAAACCAAAAATGAGCGACCCCCAAAATGGTCTGAGGGAACCAAAAATGGATTGAGGAAATCCAAAATAGATTGAGGAACCCAAAAATGTTCTGAGGAACCCAGAAATATTCTGAGAAACACAAAAAGGGGCTGAGGAACCCAAAAATGGGCTGAAGTCCCGAAAAATGGATTGAGGAAACCAGAAACGTATTGAAGGACCCAAAAATGGATTGAGGAACACAAAAATTGAACTCAGGAACAAAAAAAAGAAATGAGGAACCAAAAATGGATAGAGGAACCCAAAAATGGACTGAGTGACCCAAAAATGGGCTGAGGAACCTAAAAAAAGGGATAGGGACCCAAAAATGGGTTGGGGACCAAAAAACGGATTGAGGGTCTAAAAAATGGACTGAGGAATCAAAAAATGGATTGAGGAACTAAAAAAATGGGCTGAGGAACCGAAAAAAAGGGCTGAGGACCTAAAAATGGATTGAGGGTCCAAAAAATGGGTTGCGGGTCCAAAAAATGGATTGAGGAACACAAAAATGGATTGAGGAACCCAAAAGGGTTGAGGAATGCAAAAATTGGGTCAGGTACCCAAAAAAGGATTGAGGGTCCAAAAAAAGCATTCAGGAACAAAAAAATGGATTGAGGAACCCAAAAAAGTCCTGAGGAACCCTAAAATGGATTGAAGGACCAAAAAATGGATTGAGGAACCCAAAAAGGGATTGAGGAGCCCAAAAATGGATTGAGGAACCCAAAAATAGATTGAGGGACACAAAAATAAATTGAGAAACCCGAAAATGGATTCAGGGTCCAAAACAAAGATTCAGGAACCCAAAAATAGACTCAGGAATCCAAAAATGGGCTGAAGAACCCAAAAATGGATTGAGGGACCAAAAGAAGATTGAGAAACCCAAAAATGGATTGAGGGTCCAAAAATTGGATTGAGGAACCCAAAAATTAATTGAGCAAAACAAAAATGTCCTGAGGAAACCAAAAATGGGCTGATCGACCCAAAAGTGGTCTGAGAAACCCAAAAATGGATTGAGGAATCCAAAGATGCATTGAGGGACCAAAAAATAGATTGAAGAAACAAAAAATGGATTCATGGAGCAAAACATGGTATTAAAACCCCAAAAATGGGCTGAAGGCCCAAAAAATGGATTGAGGAGAACAAAAATGTTTTGAAGGACCCAAAAATGAATTGAGAAACACAAAAATTGAATTCAGGAACGCAAAAATGAATCGAGGAACCAAAAATGGTTTGAGGAACCCCAAAATAGACTGAGGAACCGAAAAGTGGGCTGCGGAACTCAAAAATAGTTTAAGGGACCCAAAAATGGATTGAGGAACCCAAAAATGGATTCAGTAAACCAAAAACGGATTGAGGAACCCAAAAATGGGCTGAAGAACCCAAAAGTGGATTGAGGGACCAAAACATAGATTGAGGAACCCAAAGAAGGATTGAGGGACCAAAAAATAGATTGAAGAAACAAAAAATGGATTCATGGACCAAAAAATGGATTGAAGAACCCAAAAATGGGCTGAAGTCTCGAAAAATGGATTGAGGAAACCAAAAATGTATTGAAGGACCCAAACATGGATTGAGGAATCAAAAAATGGATTGAGGAACCTAACAATGGATTGAGGAACCCAAAAATGGGCTGAGGGACCCAAAAATGGGCTGAGGGAAGCAAAAATGGTTTGAGGAACGCCAAAATAGATTGAGGAAACCAAAAATGTTTTGAGGAACCCAAAAATATTCTGAGAAACACAAAAATGGGCTGAGGGAACCAAAAATGGGCTGAGGGAACCAAAAATGGATTGAGGAACCCAAAAATGGATTGAGGAAACCAAAAAAGTTCTGAGGAACCCAAAAATGGATTGAAGGACCAAAAAATGGATTGAGGAAACAAAAAAGGGATTGAAGAACCCAAAAATGGATTGAGGAACCCAAAAATGGATTGAGGAACCCAAAATAGATTGAGGGACCTGAAAACGGATTCAGGGACCAAAAAAAAGATTCAGGAACCCAAAAATAGATTCAGGAATCCAAATATGGGCTGAAGAACCCAAAAATGGATTGAGGGACCCAAAGAAGATTGAGGAACCCAAAAATGGATTGAGAGACCAAAAAAAGGATTGAGGAACCCAAAAATGGACTGAGGTAACCAAAAATGGATTGAGGGTCCAAAAAATGGATTGAGGAACCCAAAAATGTATTGAGCAACACACAAAAATGTCCTGAGGAAACCAAAAATGGTCTGAGCGAACCAAAAATGGGCTGAGCGACCCAAAAGTGGGCTGAGGAACCCAAAAATGGATTGAGGAATCCAAAGATGCATTGAGGGACCAAAAATAGATTGAAGAAACAAAAAATGGATTCATGGAGCAAAACATGGTATTAAAACCCCAAAAATGGGCTGAAGGCCCAAAAATTGGATTGAGGAGAACAAAAATGTTTTGAAGGACCCAAAAATGAATTGAGGAACACAAAAATTGAATTCAGGAACGCAAAAATGAATTGAGGAACCAAAAATGGTTTGAGGAACCCCAAAATAGACTGAGGAACCGAAAAATGGGCTGCGGAACCCAAAAATAGTTTAAAGGGACCCAAAAATGGATTGAGGAACCCAAAAATGGATTCAGTAAACCAAAAACGGATTGAGGAATCCAAAAATGGGCTGAAGAACCCAAAAGTGGATTGAGGGACCAAAACATAGATTGAGGAACCCAAAGAAGGATTGAGGGACCAAAAAATAGATTGAAGAAACAAAAAATGGATTCATGGACCAAAAAAGGGATTGAGGAACCCAAAAATGTTCTGAGGAACCCAAAAATGGATTGAGGAACCCAAAAATGGACTGAGGGACCCAAAAATGGGCTGAGGGAACCAAAACTGCATTGAGGAATGCCAAAATGGATTGAGGAATGCCAAAATAGATTGAGGAACCCAAAAATGTTTTGAGGAACCCAAAAATATTCTGAGAAACACAAAAATGGGCTGAGGGAACCAAAAATGGATTGAGAAACCCAAAACCAGATTGATGAACCAAAAAAGGACTGAGGAAGCCAAGAATGGATTGAGGAACCCAAAAAAGGATTGAGGAACCCAAAAATGGATTGGGAACCCAAAAAAAAGGATAGAGGGACCAAAAATAGATTCAGGAACCCAAAAATGGTCTCAGGAACGCCAAAATGTGCTGAAGGATCCCCAAATGTATTGAGGAACCCAAAAATGGATTGAGGAACCCAAAAATGGGCTGAGAGACCAAAAAATGGATTGAGGAACCCAAAAATGGATTGAAGGAAAAAAAAATGGATTGAGGAACTCAAAAATGTATTGAGGAATCGAAGAATGGATTGAGGAAACCAAAAATATCCTGAGAGAACAAAAAATCGATTCAGGAACCCAAAAATGGACTGAGGGAATCAAAAATGGATTGAGGAACGCCAAAATAAATTGAGGAACCCAAAAATGTTCTGAGAAACACAATAATGGGCTGAGGGAACCAAAAATGGGCTGAGGGAACCAAAAATGGATTGAGGAACCCAAAACCAGATTGATGAACCTAAAAATGGAAAGAGGAACCCAAGAATGGATTGAGGAACCCAAAAAAGGATTGAGGAACCCAAAAATGGATTGAGAGACCCAATAAAGGACTGAGGAACTAAAAATGGACTGAGGTACCCAAAAATGAATTGAGGGTCCAAAAATTGGATTGAGGAACCAAAAAATGAATTGAGCAACACAAAAATGAGCTGAGGAAACCAAAAATGAGCGACCCCCAAAATGGTCTGAGGGAACCAAAAATGGATTGAGGAAATCCAAAATAGATTGAGGAACCCAAAAATGTTCTGAGGAACCCAGAAATATTCTGAGAAACACAAAAAGGGGCTGAGGAACCCAAAAATGGGCTGAAGTCCCGAAAAATGGATTGAGGAAACCAGAAATGTATTGAAGGACCCAAAAATGGATTGAGGAACACAAAAATTGAACTCAGGAACAAAAAAAAGAAATGAGGAACCAAAAATGGATAGAGGAACCCAAAAATGGACTGAGCGACCCAAAAATGGGCTGAGGAACCTAAAAAAAGGGATAGGGACCCAAAAATGGGTTGGGGACCAAAAAACGGATTGAGGGTCTAAAAAATGGACTGAGGAATCAAAAAATGGATTGAGGAACTAAAAAAATGGGCTGAGGAACCGAAAAAAAGGGCTGAGGACCTAAAAATGGATTGAGGGTCCAAAAAATGGGTTGCGGGTCCAAAAAATGGATTGAGGAACACAAAAATGGATTGAGGAACCCAAAAGGGTTGAGGAATGCAAAAATTGGGTCAGGTGCCCAAAAAAGGATTGAGGGTCCAAAAAAAGCATTCAGGAACAAAAAAATGGATTGAGGAACCCAAAAAAGTCCTGAGGAACCCAAAAATGGATTGAAGGACCAAAAAATGGATTGAGGAACCCAAAAAGGGATTGAGGAGCCCAAAAATGGATTGAGGAACCCAAAAATAGATTGAGGGACACAAAAATAAATTGAGAAACCCGAAAATGGATTCAGGGTCCAAAAAAAAGATTCAGGAACCCAAAAATAGACTGAGGAATCCAAAAATGGGCTGAAGAACCCAAAAATGGATTGAGGGACCAAAAGAAGATTGAGAAACCCAAAAATGGATTGAGGGTCCAAAAATTGGATTGAGGAACCCAAAAATTAATTGAGCAACACAAAAATGTCCTGAGGAAACCAAAAATGGGCTGATCGACCCAAAAGTGGTCTGAGAAACCCAAAAATGGATTGAGGAATCCAAAGATGCATTGAGGGACCAAAAAATAGATTGAAGAAACAAAAAATGGATTCATGGAGCAAAACATGGTATTAAAACCCCAAAAATGGGCTGAAGGCCCAAAAAATGGATTGAGGAGAACAAAAATGTTTTGAAGGACCCAAAAATGAATTGAGAAACACAAAAATTGAATTCAGGAACACAAAAATGAATCGAGGAACCAAAAATGGTTTGAGGAACCCCAAAATAGACTGAGGAACCGAAAAGTGGGCTGCGGAACTCAAAAATAGTTTAAGGGACCCAAAAATGGATTGAGGAACCCAAAAATGGATTCAGTAAACCAAAAACGGATTGAGGAACCCAAAAATGGGCTGAAGAACCCAAAAGTGGATTGAGGGACCAAAACATAGATTGAGGAACCCAAAGAAGGATTGAGGGACCAAAAAATAGATTGAAGAAACAAAAAATGGATTCATGGACCAAAAAATGGATTGAAGAACCCAAAAATGGGCTGAAGTCTCGAAAAATGGATTGAGGAAACCAAAAATGTATTGAAGGACCCAAACATGGATTGAGGAATCAAAAAATGGATTGAGGAACCTAAAAATGGATTGAGGAACCCAAAAATGGACTGAGGGACCCAAAAATGGGCTGAGGGAAGCAAAAATGGTTTGAGGAACGCCAAAATAGATTGAGGAAACCAAAAATGTTTTGAGGAACCCAAAAATATTCTGAGAAACACAAAAATGGGCTGAGGGAACCAAAAATGGGCTGAGGGAATCAAAAATGGATTGAGGAACCCAAAAATGGATTGAGGAAACCAAAAAAGTTCTGAGGAACCCAAAAATGGATTGAAGGACCAAAAACTGGATTGAGGAAACAAAAAATGGATTGAAGAACCCAAAAATGGATTGAGGAACCCAAAAATGGATTGAGGAACCCAAAATAGATTGAGGGACCTGAAAACGGATTCAGGGACCAAAAAAAAGATTCAGGAACCCAAAAATAGATTCAGGAATCCAAATATGGGCTGAAGAACCCAAAAATGGATTGAGGGACCCAAAGAAGATTGAGGAACCCAAAAATGGATTGAGAGACCAAAAAAAGGATTGAGGAACCCAAAAATGGACTGAGGTAACCAAAAATGGATTGAGGGTCCAAAAAATGGATTGAGGAACCCAAAAATGTATTGAGCAACACAAAAATGTCCTGAGGAAACCAAAAATGGTCTGAGCGAACCAAAAATGGGCTGAGCGACCCAAAAGTGGGCTGAGGAACCCAAAAATGGATTGAGGAATCCAAAGATGCATTGAGGGACCAAAAAATAGATTGAAGAAACAAAAAATGGATTCATGGAGCAAAACATGGTATTAAAACCCCAAAAATGGGCTGAAGGCCCGAAAAATGGATTGAGGAGAACAAAAATGTTTTGAAGGACCCAAAAATGAATTGAGGAACACAAAAATTGAATTCAGGAACGCAAAAATGAATTGAGGAACCAAAAATGGTTTGAGGAACCCCAAAATAGACTGAGGAACCGAAAAATGGGCTGCGGAACCCAAAAATAGTTTAAAGGGACCCAAAAATGGATTGAGGAACCCAAAAATGGATTCAGTAAACCAAAAACGGATTGAGGAATCCAAAAATGGGCTGAAGAACCCAAAAGTGGATTGAGGGACCAAAACATAGATTGAGGAACCCAAAGAAGGATTGAGGGACCAAAAAATAGATTGAAGAAACAAAAAATGGATTCATGGACCAAAAAAGGGATTGAGGAACCCAAAAATGTTCTGAGGAACCCAAAAATGGATTGAGGAACCCAAAAATGGACTGAGGGACCCAAAAATGGGCTGAGGGAACCAAAACTGCATTGAGGAATGCCAAAATGGATTGAGGAATGCCAAAATAGATTGAGGAACCCAAAAATGTTTTGAGGAACCCAAAAATATTCTGAGAAACACAAAAATGGGCTGAGGGAACCAAAAATGGATTGAGAAACCCAAAACCAGATTGATGAACCAAAAAAGGACTGAGGAAGCCAAGAATGGATTGAGGAACCCAAAAAAGGATTGAGGAACCCAAAAATGGATTGGGAACCCAAAAAAAAGGATAGAGGGACCAAAAAATAGATTCAGGAACCCAAAAATGGTCTCAGGAACGCCAAAATGTGCTGAAGGATCCCCAAATGTATTGAGGAACCCAAAAATGGATTGAGGAACCCAAAAATGGGCTGAGAGACCAAAAAATGGATTGAGGAACCCAAAAATGGATTGAAGGAAAAAAAAATGGATTGAGGAACTCAAAAATGTATTGAGGAATCAAAGAATGGATTGAGGAAACCAAAAATATCCTGAGAGAACAAAAAATCGATTCAGGAACCCAAAAATGGACTGAGGGAATCAAAAATGGATTGAGGAACGCCAAAATAAATTGAGGAACCCAAAAATGTTCTGAGAAACACAATAATGGGCTGAGGGAACCAAAAATGGGCTGAGGGAACCAAAAATGGATTGAGGAACCCAAAACCAGATTGATGAACCTAAAAATGGAAAGAGGAACCCAAGAATGGATTGAGGAACCCAAAAAAGGATTGAGGAACCCAAAAATGGATTGAGAGACCCAATAAAGGACTGAGGAACTAAAAAATGGACTGAGGTACCCAAAAATGGATTGAGGGTCCAAAAATTGGATTGAGGAACCAAAAAATGAATTGAGCAACACAAAAATGAGCTGAGGAAACCAAAAATGAGCGACCCCCAAAATGGTCTGAGGGAACCAAAAATGGATTGAGGAAATCCAAAATAGATTGAGGAACCCAAAAATGTTCTGAGGAACCCAGAAATATTCTGAGAAACACAAAAAGGGGCTGAGGAACCCAAAAATGGGCTGAAGTCCCGAAAAATGGATTGAGGAAACCAGAAATGTATTGAAGGACCCAAAAATGGATTGAGGAACACAAAAATTGAACTCAGGAACAAAAAAAAGAAATGAGGAACCAAAAATGGATAGAGGAACCCAAAAATGGACTGAGCGACCCAAAAATGGGCTGAGGAACCTAAAAAAAGGGATAGGGACCCAAAAATGGGTTGGGGACCAAAAAACGGATTGAGGGTCTAAAAAATGGACTGAGGAATCAAAAAATGGATTGAGGAACTAAAAAAATGGGCTGAGGAACCGAAAAAAAGGGCTGAGGACCTAAAAATGGATTGAGGGTCCAAAAAATGGGTTGCGGGTCCAAAAAATGGATTGAGGAACACAAAAATGGATTGAGGAACCCAAAAGGGTTGAGGAATGCAAAAATTGGGTCAGGTGCCCAAAAAAGGATTGAGGGTCCAAAAAAAGCATTCAGGAACAAAAAAATGGATTGAGGAACCCAAAAAAGTCCTGAGGAACCCTAAAATGGATTGAAGGACCAAAAAATGGATTGAGGAACCCAAAAAGGGATTGAGGAGCCCAAAAATGGATTGAGGAACCCAAAAATAGATTGAGGGACACAAAAATAAATTGAGAAACCCGAAAATGGATTCAGGGTGCAAAAAAAAGATTCAGGAACCCAAAAATAGACTCAGGAATCCAAAAATGGGCTGAAGAACCCAAAAATGGATTGAGGGACCAAAAGAAGATTGAGAAACCCAAAAATGGATTGAGGGTCCAAAAATTGGATTGAGGAACCCAAAAATTAATTGAGCAACACAAAAATGTCCTGAGGAAACCAAAAATGGGCTGATCGACCCAAAAGTGGTCTGAGAAACCCAAAAATGGATTGAGGAATCCAAAGATGCATTGAGGGACCAAAAAATAGATTGAAGAAACAAAAAATGGATTCATGGAGCAAAACATGGTATTAAAACCCCAAAAATGGGCTGAAGGCCCAAAAAACGGATTGAGGACAACAAAAATGTTTTGAAGGACCCAAAAATGAATTGAGAAACACAAAAATTGAATTCAGGAACGCAAAAATGAATCGAGGAACCATAAATGGTTTGAGGAACCCCAAAATAGACTGAGGAACCGAAAAGTGGGCTGCGGAACTCAAAAATAGTTTAAGGGACCCAAAAATGGATTGAGGAACCCAAAAATGGATTCAGTAAACCAAAAACGGATTGAGGAACCCAAAAATGGACTGAGGGACCCAAAAATGGGCTGAGGGAACCAAAACTGCATTGAGGAATGCCAAAATGGATTGAGGAATGCCAAAATAGATTGAGGAACCCAAAAATGTTTTGAGGAACCCAAAAATATTCTGAGAAACACAAAAATGGGCTGAGGGAACCAAAAATGGATTGAGAAACCCAAAACCAGATTGATGAACCAAAAAAGGACTGAGGAAGCCAAGAATGGATTGAGGAACCCAAAAAAGGATTGAGGAACCCAAAAATGGATTGGGAACCCAAAAAAAAGGATAGAGGGACCAAAAAATAGATTCAGGAACCCAAAAATGGTCTCAGGAACGCCAAAATGTGCTGAAGGATCCCCAAATGTATTGAGGAACCCAAAAATGGATTGAGGAACCCAAAAATGGGCTGAGAGACCAAAAAATGGATTGAGGAACCCAAAAATGGATTGAAGGAAAAAAAAATGGATTGAGGAACTCAAAAATGTATTGAGGAATCAAAGAATGGATTGAGGAAACCAAAAATATCCTGAGAGAACAAAAAATCGATTCAGGAACCCAAAAATGGACTGAGGGAATCAAAAATGGATTGAGGAACGCCAAAATAAATTGAGGAACCCAAAAATGTTCTGAGAAACACAATAATGGGCTGAGGGAACCAAAAATGGGCTGAGGGAACCAAAAATGGATTGAGGAACCCAAAACCAGATTGATGAACCTAAAAATGGAAAGAGGAACCCAAGAATGGATTGAGGAACCCAAAAAAGGATTGAGGAACCCAAAAATGGATTGAGAGACCCAATAAAGGACTGAGGAACTAAAAAATGGACTGAGGTACCCAAAAATGGATTGAGGGTCCAAAAATTGGATTGAGGAACCAAAAAATGAATTGAGCAACACAAAAATGAGCTGAGGAAACCAAAAATGAGCGACCCCCAAAATGGTCTGAGGGAACCAAAAATGGATTGAGGAAATCCAAAATAGATTGAGGAACCCAAAAATGTTCTGAGGAACCCAGAAATATTCTGAGAAACACAAAAAGGGGCTGAGGAACCCAAAAATGGGCTGAAGTCCCGAAAAATGGATTGAGGAAACCAGAAATGTATTGAAGGACCCAAAAATGGATTGAGGAACACAAAAATTGAACTCAGGAACAAAAAAAAGAAATGAGGAACCAAAAATGGATAGAGGAACCCAAAAATGGACTGAGCGACCCAAAAATGGGCTGAGGAACCTAAAAAAAGGGATAGGGACCCAAAAATGGGTTGGGGACCAAAAAACGGATTGAGGGTCTAAAAAATGGACTGAGGAATCAAAAAATGGATTGAGGAACTAAAAAAATGGGCTGAGGAACCGAAAAAAAGGGCTGAGGACCTAAAAATGGATTGAGGGTCCAAAAAATGGGTTGCGGGTCCAAAAAATGGATTGAGGAACACAAAAATGGATTGAGGAACCCAAAAGGGTTGAGGAATGCAAAAATTGGGTCAGGTGCCCAAAAAAGGATTGAGGGTCCAAAAAAAGCATTCAGGAACAAAAAAATGGATTGAGGAACCCAAAAAAGTCCTGAGGAACCCTAAAATGGATTGAAGGACCAAAAAATGGATTGAGGAACCCAAAAAGGGATTGAGGAGCCCAAAAATGGATTGAGGAACCCAAAAATAGATTGAGGGACACAAAAATAAATTGAGAAACCCGAAAATGGATTCAGGGTGCAAAAAAAAGATTCAGGAACCCAAAAATAGACTCAGGAATCCAAAAATGGGCTGAAGAACCCAAAAATGGATTGAGGGACCAAAAGAAGATTGAGAAACCCAAAAATGGATTGAGGGTCCAAAAATTGGATTGAGGAACCCAAAAATTAATTGAGCAACACAAAAATGTCCTGAGGAAACCAAAAATGGGCTGATCGACCCAAAAGTGGTCTGAGAAACCCAAAAATGGATTGAGGAATCCAAAGATGCATTGAGGGACCAAAAAATAGATTGAAGAAACAAAAAATGGATTCATGGAGCAAAACATGGTATTAAAACCCCAAAAATGGGCTGAAGGCCCAAAAAACGGATTGAGGACAACAAAAATGTTTTGAAGGACCCAAAAATGAATTGAGAAACACAAAAATTGAATTCAGGAACGCAAAAATGAATCGAGGAACCATAAATGGTTTGAGGAACCCCAAAATAGACTGAGGAACCGAAAAGTGGGCTGCGGAACTCAAAAATAGTTTAAGGGACCCAAAAATGGATTGAGGAACCCAAAAATGGATTCAGCAAACCAAAAACGGATTGAGGAATCCAAAAATGGGCTGAAGAACCCAAAAGTGGATTGAGGGACCAAAACATAGATTGAGGAACCCAAAGAAGGATTGAGGGACCAAAAAATAGATTGAAGAAACAAAAAATGGATTCATGGACCAAAAAAGGGATTGAGGAACCCAAAAATGTTCTGAGGAACCCAAAAATGGATTGAGGAACCCAAAAATGGACTGAGGGACCCAAAAATGGGCTGAGGGAACCAAAACTGCATTGAGGAATGCCAAAATGGATTGAGGAATGCCAAAATAGATTGAGGAACCCAAAAATGTTTTGAGGAACCCAAAAATATTCTGAGAAACACAAAAATGGGCTGAGGGAACCAAAAATGGATTGAGAAACCCAAAACCAGATTGATGAACCAAAAAAGGACTGAGGAAGCCAAGAATGGATTGAGGAACCCAAAAAAGGATTGAGGAACCCAAAAATGGATTGGGAACCCAAAAAAAAGGATAGAGGGACCAAAAAATAGATTCAGGAACCCAAAAATGGTCTCAGGAACGCCAAAATGTGCTGAAGGATCCCCAAATGTATTGAGGAACCCAAAAATGTATTGAGGAACCCAAAAATGGGCTGAGAGACCAAAAAATGGATTGAGGAACCCAAAAATGGATTGAAGGAAAAAAAAATGGATTGAGGAACTCAAAAATGTATTGAGGAATCGAAGAATGGATTGAGGAAAGCAAAAATATCCTGAGAGAACAAAAAATCGATTCAGGAACCCAAAAATGGACTGAGGGAATCAAAAATGGATTGAGGAACGCCAAAATAAATTGAGGAACCCAAAAATGTTCTGAGAAACACAATAATGGGCTGAGGGAACCAAAAATGGGCTGAGGGAACCAAAAATGGATTGAGGAACCCAAAACCAGATTGATGAACCTAAAAATGGAAAGAGGAACCCAAGAATGGATTGAGGAACCCAAAAAAGGATTGAGGAACCCAAAAATGGATTGAGAGACCCAATAAAGGACTGAGGAACTAAAAAATGGACTGAGGTACCCAAAAATGGATTGAGGGTCCAAAAATTGGATTGAGGAACCAAAAAATGAATTGAGCAACACAAAAATGAGCTGAGGAAACCAAAAATGAGCGACCCCCAAAATGGTCTGAGGGAACCAAAAATGGATTGAGGAAATCCAAAATAGATTGAGGAACCCAAAAATGTTCTGAGGAACCCAGAAATATTCTGAGAAACACAAAAAGGGGCTGAGGAACCCAAAAATGGGCTGAAGTCCCGAAAAATGGATTGAGGAAACCAGAAATGTATTGAAGGACCCAAAAATGGATTGAGGAACACAAAAATTGAACTCAGGAACAAAAAAAAGAAATGAGGAACCAAAAATGGATAGAGGAACCCAAAAATGGACTGAGCGACCCAAAAATGGGCTGAGGAACCTAAAAAAAGGGATAGGGACCCAAAAATGGGTTGGGGACCAAAAAACGGATTGAGGGTCTAAAAAATGGACTGAGGAATCAAAAAATGGATTGAGGAACTAAAAAAATGGGCTGAGGAACCGAAAAAAAGGGCTGAGGACCTAAAAATGGATTGAGGGTCCAAAAAATGGGTTGCGGGTCCAAAAAATGGATTGAGGAACACAAAAATGGATTGAGGAACCCAAAAGGGTTGAGGAATGCAAAAATTGGGTCAGGTGCCCAAAAAAGGATTGAGGGTCCAAAAAAAGCATTCAGGAACAAAAAAATGGATTGAGGAACCCAAAAAAGTCCTGAGGAACCCTAAAATGGATTGAAGGACCAAAAAACGGATTGAGGAACCCAAAAAGGGATTGAGGAGCCCAAAAATGGATTGAGGAACCCAAAAATAGATTGAGGGACACAAAAATAAATTGAGAAACCCGAAAATGGATTCAGGGTCCAAAACAAAGATTCAGGAACCCAAAAATAGACTCAGGAATCCAAAAATGGGCTGAAGAACCCAAAAATGGATTGAGGGTCCAAAAATTGGATTGAGGAACCCAAAAATTAATTGAGCAAAACAAAAATGTCCTGAGGAAACCAAAAATGGGCTGATCGACCCAAAAGTGGTCTGAGAAACCCAAAAATGGATTGAGGAATCCAAAGATGCATTGAGGGACCAAAAAATAGATTGAAGAAACAAAAAATGGATTCATGGAGCAAAACATGGTATTAAAACCCCAAAAATGGGCTGAAGGCCCAAAAAATGGATTGAGGAGAACAAAAATGTTTTGAAGGACCCAAAAATGAATTGAGAAACACAAAAATTGAATTCAGGAACACAAAAATGAATCGAGGAACCAAAAATGGTTTGAGGAACCCCAAAATAGACTGAGGAACCGAAAAGTGGGCTGCGGAACTCAAAAATAGTTTAAGGGACCCAAAAATGGATTGAGGAACCCAAAAATGGATTCAGCAAACCAAAAACGGATTGAGGAATCCAAAAATGGGCTGAAGAACCCAAAAGTGGATTGAGGGACCAAAACATAGATTGAGGAACCCAAAGAAGGATTGAGGGACCAAAAAATAGATTGAAGAAACAAAAAATGGATTCATGGACCAAAAAAGGGATT
Source organism: Dromococcyx pavoninus (assembly GCA_033558185.1). Lineage (NCBI taxonomy): Eukaryota > Metazoa > Chordata > Aves > Cuculiformes > Neomorphidae > Dromococcyx > Dromococcyx pavoninus. The sequence continues at coordinate 20,894 of JAUMJL010002004.1, forward strand.
GAGGAACCCAAAAATGTTCTGAGGAACCCAAAAATGGATTGAGGAACCCAAAAATGGACTGAGGGACCCAAAAATGGGCTGAGGGAACCAAAACTGCATTGAGGAATGCCAAAATGGATTGAGGAATGCCAAAATAGATTGAGGAACCCAAAAATGTTTTGAGGAACCCAAAAATATTCTGAGAAACACAAAAATGGGCTGAGGGAACCAAAAATGGATTGAGAAACCCAAAACCAGATTGATGAACCAAAAAAGGACTGAGGAAGCCAAGAATGGATTGAGGAACCCAAAAAAGGATTGAGGAACCCAAAAATGGATTGGGAACCCAAAAAAAAGGATAGAGGGACCAAAAAATAGATTCAGGAACCCAAAAATGGTCTCAGGAACGCCAAAATGTGCTGAAGGATCCCCAAATGTATTGAGGAACCCAAAAATGGATTGAGGAACCCAAAAATGGGCTGAGAGACCAAAAAATGGATTGAGGAACCCAAAAATGGATTGAAGGAAAAAAAAATGGATTGAGGAACTCAAAAATGTATTGAGGAATCGAAGAATGGATTGAGGAAAGCAAAAATATCCTGAGAGAACAAAAAATCGATTCAGGAACCCAAAAATGGACTGAGGGAATCAAAAATGGATTGAGGAACGCCAAAATAAATTGAGGAACCCAAAAATGTTCTGAGAAACACAATAATGGGCTGAGGGAACCAAAAATGGGCTGAGGGAACCAAAAATGGATTGAGGAACCCAAAACCAGATTGATGAACCTAAAAATGGAAAGAGGAACCCAAGAATGGATTGAGGAACCCAAAAAAGGATTGAGGAACCCAAAAATGGATTGAGAGACCCAATAAAGGACTGAGGAACTAAAAAATGGACTGAGGTACCCAAAAATGGATTGAGGGTCCAAAAATTGGATTGAGGAACCAAAAAATGAATTGAGCAACACAAAAATGAGCTGAGGAAACCAAAAATGAGCGACCCCCAAAATGGTCTGAGGGAACCAAAAATGGATTGAGGAAATCCAAAATAGATTGAGGAACCCAAAAATGTTCTGAGGAACCCAGAAATATTCTGAGAAACACAAAAAGGGGCTGAGGAACCCAAAAATGGGCTGAAGTCCCGAAAAATGGATTGAGGAAACCAGAAATGTATTGAAGGACCCAAAAATGGATTGAGGAACACAAAAATTGAACTCAGGAACAAAAAAAAGAAATGAGGAACCAAAAATGGATAGAGGAACCCAAAAATGGACTGAGCGACCCAAAAATGGGCTGAGGAACCTAAAAAAAGGGATAGGGACCCAAAAATGGGTTGGGGACCAAAAAACGGATTGAGGGTCTAAAAAATGGACTGAGGAATCAAAAAATGGATTGAGGAACTAAAAAAATGGGCTGAGGAACCGAAAAAAAGGGCTGAGGACCTAAAAATGGATTGAGGGTCCAAAAAATGGGTTGCGGGTCCAAAAAATGGATTGAGGAACACAAAAATGGATTGAGGAACCCAAAAGGGTTGAGGAATGCAAAAATTGGGTCAGGTGCCCAAAAAAGGATTGAGGGTCCAAAAAAAGCATTCAGGAACAAAAAAATGGATTGAGGAACCCAAAAAAGTCCTGAGGAACCCTAAAATGGATTGAAGGACCAAAAAATGGATTGAGGAACCCAAAAAGGGATTGAGGAGCCCAAAAATGGATTGAGGAACCCAAAAATAGATTGAGGGACACAAAAATAAATTGAGAAACCCGAAAATGGATTCAGGGTCCAAAACAAAGATTCAGGAACCCAAAAATAGACTCAGGAATCCAAAAATGGGCTGAAGAACCCAAAAATGGATTGAGGGTCCAAAAATTGGATTGAGGAACCCAAAAATTAATTGAGCAAAACAAAAATGTCCTGAGGAAACCAAAAATGGGCTGATCGACCCAAAAGTGGTCTGAGAAACCCAAAAATGGATTGAGGAATCCAAAGATGCATTGAGGGACCAAAAAATAGATTGAAGAAACAAAAAATGGATTCATGGAGCAAAACATGGTATTAAAACCCCAAAAATGGGCTGAAGGCCCAAAAAATGGATTGAGGAGAACAAAAATGTTTTGAAGGACCCAAAAATGAATTGAGAAACACAAAAATTGAATTCAGGAACGCAAAAATGAATCGAGGAACCATAAATGGTTTGAGGAACCCCAAAATAGACTGAGGAACCGAAAAGTGGGCTGCGGAACTCAAAAATAGTTTAAGGGACCCAAAAATGGATTGAGGAACCCAAAAATGGATTCAGTAAACCAAAAACGGATTGAGGAACCCAAAAATGGGCTGAAGAACCCAAAAGTGGATTGAGGGACCAAAACATAGATTGAGGAAACCAAAGAAGGATTGAGGGACCAAAAAATAGATTGAAGAAACAAAAAATGGATTCATGGACCAAAAAATGGATTGAAGAACCCAAAAATGGGCTGAAGTCTCGAAAAATGGATTGAGGAAACCAAAAATGTATTGAAGGACCCAAACATGGATTGAGGAATCAAAAAATGGATTGAGGAACCTAACAATGGATTGAGGAACCCAAAAATGGGCTGAGGGACCCAAAAATGGGCTGAGGGAAGCAAAAATGGTTTGAGGAACGCCAAAATAGATTGAGGAAACCAAAAATGTTTTGAGGAACCCAAAAATATTCTGAGAAACACAAAAATGGGCTGAGGGAACCAAAAATGGGCTGAGGGAACCAAAAATGGATTGAGGAACCCAAAAATGGATTGAGGAAACCAAAAAAGTTCTGAGGAACCGAAAAATGGATTGAAGGACCAAAAAATGGATTGAGGAAACAAAAAATGGATTGAAGAACCCAAAAATGGATTGAGGAACCCAAAAATGGATTGAGGAACCCAAAATAGATTGAGGGACCTGAAAACGGATTCAGGGACCAAAAAAAAGATTCAGGAACCCAAAAATAGATTCAGGAATCCAAATATGGGCTGAAGAACCCAAAAATGGATTGAGGGACCCAAAGAAGATTGAGGAACCCAAAAATGGATTGAGAGACCAAAAAAAGGATTGAGGAACCCAAAAATGGACTGAGGTAACCAAAAATGGATTGAGGGTCCAAAAAATGGATTGAGGAACCCAAAAATGTATTGAGCAACACAAAAATGTCCTGAGGAAACCAAAAATGGTCTGAGCGAACCAAAAATGGGCTGAGCGACCCAAAAGTGGGCTGAGGAACCCAAAAATGGATTGAGGAATCCAAAGATGCATTGAGGTACCAAAAAATAGATTGAAGAAACAAAAAATGGATTCATGGAGCAAAACATGGTATTAAAACCCCAAAAATGGGCTGAAGGCCCAAAAAATGGATTGAGGAGAACAAAAATGTTTTGAAGGACCCAAAAATGAATTGAGGAACACAAAAATTGAATTCAGGAACGCAAAAATGAATTGAGGAACCAAAAATGGTTTGAGGAACCCCAAAATAGACTGAGGAACCGAAAAATGGGCTGCGGAACCCAAAAATAGTTTAAAGGGACCCAAAAATGGATTGAGGAACCCAAAAATGGATTCAGTAAACCAAAAACGGATTGAGGAATCCAAAAATGGGCTGAAGAACCCAAAAGTGGATTGAGGGACCAAAACATAGATTGAGGAACCCAAAGAAGGATTGAGGGACCAAAAAATAGATTGAAGAAACAAAAAATGGATTCATGGACCAAAAAAGGGATTGAGGAACCCAAAAATGTTCTGAGGAACCCAAAAATGGATTGAGGAACCCAAAAATGGACTGAGGGACCCAAAAATGGGCTGAGGGAACCAAAACTGCATTGAGGAATGCCAAAATGGATTGAGGAATGCCAAAATAGATTGAGGAACCCAAAAATGTTTTGAGGAACCCAAAAATATTCTGAGAAACACAAAAATGGGCTGAGGGAACCAAAAATGGATTGAGAAACCCAAAACCAGATTGATGAACCAAAAAAGGACTGAGGAAGCCAAGAATGGATTGAGGAACCCAAAAAAGGATTGAGGAACCCAAAAATGGATTGGGAACCCAAAAAAAAGGATAGAGGGACCAAAAAATAGATTCAGGAACCCAAAAATGGTCTCAGGAACGCCAAAATGTGCTGAAGGATCCCCAAATGTATTGAGGAACCCAAAAATGGATTGAGGAACCCAAAAATGGGCTGAGAGACCAAAAAATGGATTGAGGAACCCAAAAATGGATTGAAGGAAAAAAAAATGGATTGAGGAACTCAAAAATGTATTGAGGAATCGAAGAATGGATTGAGGAAACCAAAAATATCCTGAGAGAACAAAAAATCGATTCAGGAACCCAAAAATGGACTGAGGGAATCAAAAATGGATTGAGGAACGCCAAAATAAATTGAGGAACCCAAAAATGTTCTGAGAAACACAATAATGGGCTGAGGGAACCAAAAATGGGCTGAGGGAACCAAAAATGGATTGAGGAACCCAAAACCAGATTGATGAACCTAAAAATGGAAAGAGGAACCCAAGAATGGATTGAGGAACCCAAAAAAGGATTGAGGAACCCAAAAATGGATTGAGAGACCCAATAAAGGACTGAGGAACTAAAAATGGACTGAGGTACCCAAAAATGAATTGAGGGTCCAAAAATTGGATTGAGGAACCAAAAAATGAATTGAGCAACACAAAAATGAGCTGAGGAAACCAAAAATGAGCGACCCCCAAAATGGTCTGAGGGAACCAAAAATGGATTGAGGAAATCCAAAATAGATTGAGGAACCCAAAAATGTTCTGAGGAACCCAGAAATATTCTGAGAAACACAAAAAGGGGCTGAGGAACCCAAAAATGGGCTGAAGTCCCGAAAAATGGATTGAGGAAACCAGAAATGTATTGAAGGACCCAAAAATGGATTGAGGAACACAAAAATTGAACTCAGGAACAAAAAAAAGAAATGAGGAACCAAAAATGGATAGAGGAACCCAAAAATGGACTGAGCGACCCAAAAATGGGCTGAGGAACCTAAAAAAAGGGATAGGGACCCAAAAATGGGTTGGGGACCAAAAAACGGATTGAGGGTCTAAAAAATGGACTGAGGAATCAAAAAATGGATTGAGGAACTAAAAAAATGGGCTGAGGAACCGAAAAAAAGGGCTGAGGACCTAAAAATGGATTGAGGGTCCAAAAAATGGGTTGCGGGTCCAAAAAATGGATTGAGGAACACAAAAATGGATTGAGGAACCCAAAAGGGTTGAGGAATGCAAAAATTGGGTCAGGTGCCCAAAAAAGGATTGAGGGTCCAAAAAAAGCATTCAGGAACAAAAAAATGGATTGAGGAACCCAAAAAAGTCCTGAGGAACCCAAAAATGGATTGAAGGACCAAAAAATGGATTGAGGAACCCAAAAAGGGATTGAGGAGCCCAAAAATGGATTGAGGAACCCAAAAATAGATTGAGGGACACAAAAATAAATTGAGAAACCCGAAAATGGATTCAGGGTCCAAAAAAAAGATTCAGGAACCCAAAAATAGACTGAGGAATCCAAAAATGGGCTGAAGAACCCAAAAATGGATTGAGAGACCCATATATGGATTGAGGGACCAAAAGAAGATTGAGAAACCCAAAAATGGATTGAGGGTCCAAAAATTGGATTGAGGAACCCAAAAATTAATTGAGCAACACAAAAATGTCCTGAGGAAACCAAAAATGGGCTGATCGACCCAAAAGTGGTCTGAGAAACCCAAAAATGGATTGAGGAATCCAAAGATGCATTGAGGGACCAAAAAATAGATTGAAGAAACAAAAAATGGATTCATGGAGCAAAACATGGTATTAAAACCCCAAAAATGGGCTGAAGGCCCAAAAAATGGATTGAGGAGAACAAAAATGTTTTGAAGGACCCAAAAATGAATTGAGAAACACAAAAATTGAATTCAGGAACGCAAAAATGAATCGAGGAACCAAAAATGGTTTGAGGAACCCCAAAATAGACTGAGGAACCGAAAAGTGGGCTGCGGAACTCAAAAATAGTTTAAGGGAGCCAAAAATGGATTGAGGAACCCAAAAATGGATTCAGTAAACCAAAAACAGATTGAGGAACCCAAAAATGGGCTGAAGAACCCAAAAGTGGATTGAGGGACCAAAACATAGATTGAGGAACCCAAAGAAGGATTGAGGGAACAAAAAATAGATTGAAGAAACAAAAAATGGATTCATGGACCAAAAAATGGATTGAAGAACCCAAAAATGGGCTGAAGTCTCGAAAAATGGATTGAGGAAACCAAAAATGTATTGAAGGACCCAAACATGGATTGAGGAATCAAAAAATGGATTGAGGAACCCAAAAATGGACTGAGGGACCCAAAAATGGGCTGAGGGAAGCAAAAATGGTTTGAGGAACGCCAAAATAGATTGAGGAAACCAAAAATGTTTTGAGGAACCCAAAAATATTCTGAGAAACACAAAAATGGGCTGAGGGAACCAAAAATGGGCTGAGGGAACCAAAAATGGATTGAGGAACCCAAAAATGGATTGAGGAAACCAAAAAAGTTCTGAGGAACCCAAAAATGGATTGAAGGACCAAAAAATGGATTGAGGAAACAAAAAAGGGATTGAAGAACCCAAAAATGGATTGAGGAACCCAAAAATGGATTGAGGAACCCAAAATAGATTGAGGGACCTGAAAACGGATTCAGGGACCAAAAAAAAGATTCAGGAACCCAAAAATAGATTCAGGAATCCAAATATGGGCTGAAGAACCCAAAAATGGATTGAGGGACCCAAAGAAGATTGAGGAACCCAAAAATGGATTGAGAGACCATAAAAAGGATTGAGGAACCCAAAAATGGACTGAGGTAACCAAAAATGGATTGAGGGTCCAAAAAATGGATTGAGGAACCCAAAAATGTATTGAGCAACACAAAAATGTCCTGAGGAAACCAAAAATGGTCTGAGCGAACCAAAAATGGGCTGAGCGACCCAAAAGTGGGCTGAGGAACCCAAAAATGGATTGAGGAATCCAAAGATGCATTGAGGGACCAAAAAATAGATTGAAGAAACAAAAAATGGATTCATGGAGCAAAATATGGTATTAAAACCCCAAAAATGGGCTGAAGGCCCGAAAAATGGATTGAGGAGAACAAAAATGTTTTGAAGGACCCAAAAATGAATTGAGAAACACAAAAATTGAATTCAGGAACGCAAAAATGAATCGAGGAACCAAAAATGGTTTGAGGAACCCCAAAATAGACTGAGGAACCGAAAAATGGGCTGCGGAACCCAAAAATAGTTTAAAGGGACCCAAAAATGGATTGAGGAACCCAAAAATGGATTCAGTAAACCAAAAACGGATTGAGGAATCCAAAAATGGGCTGAAGAACCCAAAAGTGGATTGAGGGACCAAAACATAGATTGAGGAACCCAAAGAAGGATTGAGGGACCAAAAAATAGATTGAAGAAACAAAAAATGGATTCATGGACCAAAAAAGGGATTGAGGAACCCAAAAATGTTCTGAGGAACCCAAAAATGGATTGAGGAACCCAAAAATGGACTGAGGGACCCAAAAATGGGCTGAGGGAACCAAAACTGCATTGAGGAATGCCAAAATGGATTGAGGAATGCCAAAATAGATTGAGGAACCCAAAAATGTTTTGAGGAACCCAAAAATATTCTGAGAAACACAAAAATGGGCTGAGGGAACCAAAAATGGATTGAGAAACCCAAAACCAGATTGATGAACCAAAAAAGGACTGAGGAAGCCAAGAATGGATTGAGGAACCCAAAAAAGGATTGAGGAACCCAAAAATGGATTGGGAACCCAAAAAAAAGGATAGAGGGACCAAAAAATAGATTCAGGAACCCAAAAATGGTCTCAGGAACGCCAAAATGTGCTGAAGGATCCCCAAATGTATTGAGGAACCCAAAAATGGATTGAGGAACCCAAAAATGGGCTGAGAGACCAAAAAATGGATTGAGGAACCCAAAAATGGATTGAAGGAAAAAAAAATGGATTGAGGAACTCAAAAATGTATTGAGGAATCGAAGAATGGATTGAGGAAACCAAAAATATCCTGAGAGAACAAAAAATCGATTCAGGAACCCAAAAATGGACTGAGGGAATCAAAAATGGATTGAGGAACGCCAAAATAAATTGAGGAACCCAAAAATGTTCTGAGAAACACAATAATGGGCTGAGGGAACCAAAAATGGGCTGAGGGAACCAAAAATGGATTGAGGAACCCAAAACCAGATTGATGAACCTAAAAATGGAAAGAGGAACCCAAGAATGGATTGAGGAACCCAAAAAAGGATTGAGGAACCCAAAAATGGATTGAGAGACCCAATAAAGGACTGAGGAACTAAAAAATGGACTGAGGTACCCAAAAATGAATTGAGGGTCCAAAAATTGGATTGAGGAACCAAAAAATGAATTGACCAACACAAAAATGAGCTGAGGAAACCAAAAATGAGCGACCCCCAAAATGGTCTGAGGGAACCAAAAATGGATTGAGGAAATCCAAAATAGATTGAGGAACCCAAAAATGTTCTGAGGAACCCAGAAATATTCTGAGAAACACAAAAAGGGGCTGAGGAACCCAAAAATGGGCTGAAGTCCCGAAAAATGGATTGAGGAAACCAGAAATGTATTGAAGGACCCAAAAATGGATTGAGGAACACAAAAATTGAACTCAGGAACAAAAAAAAGAAATGAGGAACCAAAAATGGATAGAGGAACCCAAAAATGGACTGAGTGACCCAAAAATGGGCTGAGGAACCTAAAAAAAGGGATAGGGACCCAAAAATGGGTTGGGGACCAAAAAACGGATTGAGGGTCTAAAAAATGGACTGAGGAATCAAAAAATGGATTGAGGAACTAAAAAAATGGGCTGAGGAACCGAAAAAAAGGGCTGAGGACCTAAAAATGGATTGAGGGTCCAAAAAATGGGTTGCGGGTCCAAAAAATGGATTGAGGAACACAAAAATGGATTGAGGAACCCAAAAGGGTTGAGGAATGCAAAAATTGGGTCAGGTACCCAAAAAAGGATTGAGGGTCCAAAAAAAGCATTCAGGAACAAAAAAATGGATTGAGGAACCCAAAAAAGTCCTGAGGAACCCTAAAATGGATTGAAGGACCAAAAAATGGATTGAGGAACCCAAAAAGGGATTGAGGAGCCCAAAAATGGATTGAGGAACCCAAAAATAGATTGAGGGACACAAAAATAAATTGAGAAACCCGAAAATGGATTCAGGGTCCAAAAAAAAGATTCAGGAACCCAAAAATAGACTGAGGAATCCAAAAATGGGCTGAAGAACCCAAAAATGGATTGAGGGACCAAAAGAAGATTGAGAAACCCAAAAATGGATTGAGGGTCCAAAAATTGGATTGAGGAACCCAAAAATTAATTGAGCAACACAAAAATGTCCTGAGGAAACCAAAAATGGGCTGATCGACCCAAAAGTGGTCTGAGAAACCCAAAAATGGATTGAGGAATCCAAAGATGCATTGAGGGACCAAAAAATAGATTGAAGAAACAAAAAATGGATTCATGGAGCAAAACATGGTATTAAAACACCAAAAATGGGCTGAAGGCCCAAAAAATGGATTGAGGAGAACAAAAATGTTTTGAAGGACCCAAAAATGAATTGAGAAACACAAAAATTGAATTCAGGAACGCAAAAATGAATCGAGGAACCATAAATGGTTTGAGGAACCCCAAAATAGACTGAGGAACCGAAAAGTGGGCTGCGGAATTCAAAAATAGTTTAAGGGACCCAAAAATGGATTGAGGAACCCAAAAATGGATTCAGTAAACCAAAAACAGATTGAGGAACCCAAAAATGGGCTGAAGAACCCAAAAGTGGATTGAGGGACCAAAACATAGATTGAGGAACCCAAAGAAGGATTGAGGGACCAAAAAATAGATTGAAGAAACAAAAAATGGATTCATGGACCAAAAAATGGATTGAAGAACCCAAAAATGGGCTGAAGTCTCGAAAAATGAATTGAGGAAACCAAAAATGTATTGAAGGACCCAAACATGGATTGAGGAATCAAAAAATGGATTGAGGAACCCAAAAATGGATTGAGGAACCCAAAAATGGACTGAGGGACCCAAAAATGGGCTGAGGGAAGCAAAAATGGTTTGAGGAACGCCAAAGTAGATTGAGGAAACCAAAAATGTTTTGAGGAACCCAAAAATATTCTGAGAAACACAAAAATGGGCTGAGGGAACCAAAAATGGGCTGAGGGAACCAAAAATGGATTGAGGAACCCAAAAATGGATTGAGGAAACCAAAAAAGTTCTGAGGAACCCAAAAATGGATTGAAGGACCAAAAAATGGATTGAGGAAACAAAAAATGGATTGAAGAACCCAAAAATGGATTGAGGAACCCAAAATAGATTGAGGGACCTGAAAACGGATTCAGGGACCAAAAAAAAGATTCAGGAACCCAAAAATAGATTCAGGAATCCAAATATGGGCTGAAGAACCCAAAAATGGATTGAGGGACCCAAAGAAGATTGAGGAACCCAAAAATGGATTGAGAGACCAAAAAAAGGATTGAGGAACCCAAAAATGGACTGAGGTAACCAAAAATGGATTGAGGGTCCAAAAAATGGATTGAGGAACCCAAAAATGTATTGAGCAACACAAAAATGTCCTGAGGAAACCAAAAATGGTCTGAGCGAACCAAAAATGGGCTGAGCGACCCAAAAGTGGGCTGAGGAACCCAAAAATGGATTGAGGAATCCAAAGATGCATTGAGGGACCAAAAAATAGATTGAAGAAACAAAAAATGGATTCATGGAGCAAAACATGGTATTAAAACCCCAAAAATGGGCTGAAGGCCCGAAAAATGGATTGAGGAGAACAAAAATGTTTTGAAGGACCCAAAAATGAATTGAGGAACACAAAAATTGAATTCAGGAACGCAAAAATGAATTGAGGAACCAAAAATGGTTTGAGGAACCCCAAAATAGACTGAGGAACCGAAAAATGGGCTGCGGAACACAAAAATAGTTTAAAGGGACCCAAAAATGGATTGAGGAACCCAAAAATGGATTCAGTAAACCAAAAACGGATTGAGGAATCCAAAAATGGGCTGAAGAACCCAAAAGTGGATTGAGGGACCAAAACATAGATTGAGGAACCCAAAGAAGGATTGAGGGACCAAAAAATAGATTGAAGAAACAAAAAATGGATTCATGGACCAAAAAAGGGATTGAGGAACCCAAAAATGTTCTGAGGAACCCAAAAATGGATTGAGGAACCCAAAAATGGACTGAGGGACCCAAAAATGGGCTGAGGGAACCAAAACTGCATTGAGGAATGCCAAAATGGATTGAGGAATGCCAAAATAGATTGAGGAACCCAAAAATGTTTTGAGGAACCCAAAAATATTCTGAGAAACACAAAAATGGGCTGAGGGAACCAAAAATGGATTGAGAAACCCAAAACCAGATTGATGAACCAAAAAAGGACTGAGGAAGCCAAGAATGGATTGAGGAACCCAAAAAAGGATTGAGGAACCCAAAAATGGATTGGGAACCCAAAAAAAAGGATAGAGGGACCAAAAAATAGATTCAGGAACCCAAAAATGGTCTCAGGAACGCCAAAATGTGCTGAAGGATCCCCAAATGTATTGAGGAACCCAAAAATGGATTGAGGAACCCAAAAATGGGCTGAGAGACCAAAAAATGGATTGAGGAACCCAAAAATGGATTGAAGGAAAAAAAAATGGATTGAGGAACTCAAAAATGTATTGAGGAATCGAAGAATGGATTGAGGAAACCAAAAATATCCTGAGAGAACAAAAAATCGATTCAGGAACCCAAAAATGGACTGAGGGAATCAAAAATGGATTGAGGAACGCCAAAATAAATTGAGGAACCCAAAAATGTTCTGAGAAACACAATAATGGGCTGAGGGAACCAAAAATGGGCTGAGGGAACCAAAAATGGATTGAGGAACCCAAAACCAGATTGATGAACCTAAAAATGGAAAGAGGAACCCAAGAATGGATTGAGGAACCCAAAAAAGGATTGAGGAACCCAAAAATGGATTGAGAGACCCAATAAAGGACTGAGGAACTAAAAAATGGACTGAGGTACCCAAAAATGAATTGAGGGTCCAAAAATTGGATTGAGGAACCAAAAAATGAATTGAGCAACACAAAAATGAGCTGAGGAAACCAAAAATGAGCGACCCCCAAAATGGTCTGAGGGAACCAAAAATGGATTGAGGAAATCCAAAATAGATTGAGGAACCCAAAAATGTTCTGAGGAACCCAGAAATATTCTGAGAAACACAAAAAGGGGCTGAGGAACCCAAAAATGGGCTGAAGTCCCGAAAAATGGATTGAGGAAACCAGAAATGTATTGAAGGACCCAAAAATGGATTGAGGAACACAAAAATTGAACTCAGGAACAAAAAAAAGAAATGAGGAACCAAAAATGGATAGAGGAACCCAAAAATGGACTGAGCGACCCAAAAATGGGCTGAGGAACCTAAAAAAAGGGATAGGGACCCAAAAATGGGTTGGGGACCAAAAAACGGATTGAGGGTCTAAAAAATGGACTGAGGAATCAAAAAATGGATTGAGGAACTAAAAAAATGGGCTGAGGAACCGAAAAAAAGGGCTGAGGACCTAAAAATGGATTGAGGGTCCAAAAAATGGGTTGCGGGTCCAAAAAATGGATTGAGGAACACAAAAATGGATTGAGGAACCCAAAAGGGTTGAGGAATGCAAAAATTGGGTCAGGTACCCAAAAAAGGATTGAGGGTCCAAAAAAAGCATTCAGGAACAAAAAAATGGATTGAGGAACCCAAAAAAGTCCTGAGGAACCCTAAAATGGATTGAAGGACCAAAAAATGGATTGAGGAACCCAAAAAGGGATTGAGGAGCCCAAAAATGGATTGAGGAACCCAAAAATAGATTGAGGGACACAAAAATAAATTGAGAAACCCGAAAATGGATTCAGGGTCCAAAAAAAAGATTCAGGAACCCAAAAATAGACTGAGGAATCCAAAAATGGGCTGAAGAACCCAAAAATGGATTGAGGGACCAAAAGAAGATTGAGAAACCCAAAAATGGATTGAGGGTCCAAAAATTGGATTGAGGAACCCAAAAATTAATTGAGCAACACAAAAATGTCCTGAGGAAACCAAAAATGGGCTGATCGACCCAAAAGTGGTCTGAGAAACCCAAAAATGGATTGAGGAATCCAAAGATGCATTGAGGGACCAAAAAATAGATTGAAGAAACAAAAAATGGATTCATGGAGCAAAACATGGTATTAAAACCCCAAAAATGGGCTGAAGGCCCAAAAAATGGATTGAGGAGAACAAAAATGTTTTGAAGGACCCAAAAATGAATTGAGAAACACAAAAATTGAATTCAGGAACGCAAAAATGAATCGAGGAACCATAAATGGTTTGAGGAACCCCAAAATAGACTGAGGAACCGAAAAGTGGGCTGCGGAACTCAAAAATAGTTTAAGGGACCCAAAAATGGATTGAGGAACCCAAAAATGGATTCAGTAAACCAAAAACAGATTGAGGAACCCAAAAATGGGCTGAAGAACCCAAAAGTGGATTGAGGGACCAAAACATAGATTGAGGAACCCAAAGAAGGATTGAGGGACCAAAAAATAGATTGAAGAAACAAAAAATGGATTCATGGACCAAAAAATGGATTGAAGAACCCAAAAATGGGCTGAAGTCTCGAAAAATGAATTGAGGTAACCAAAAATGTATTGAAGGACCCAAACATGGATTGAGGAATCAAAAAATGGATTGAGGAACCCAAAAATGGATTGAGGAACCCAAAAATGGACTGAGGGACCCAAAAATGGGCTGAGGGAAGCAAAAATGGTTTGAGGAACGCCAAAGTAGATTGAGGAAACCAAAAATGTTTTGAGGAACCCAAAAATATTCTGAGAAACACAAAAATGGGCTGAGGGAACCAAAAATGGGCTGAGGGAACCAAAAATGGATTGAGGAACCCAAAAATGGATTGAGGAAACCAAAAAAGTTCTGAGGAACCCAAAAATGGATTGAAGGACCAAAAAATGGATTGAGGAAACAAAAAATGGATTGAAGAACCCAAAAATGGATTGAGGAACCCAAAATAGATTGAGGGACCTGAAAACGGATTCAGGGACCAAAAAAAAGATTCAGGAACCCAAAAATAGATTCAGGAATCCAAATATGGGCTGAAGAACCCAAAAATGGATTGAGGGACCCAAAGAAGATTGAGGAACCCAAAAATGGATTGAGAGACCAAAAAAAGGATTGAGGAACCCAAAAATGGACTGAGGTAACCAAAAATGGATTGAGGGTCCAAAAAATGGATTGAGGAACCCAAAAATGTATTGAGCAACACAAAAATGTCCTGAGGAAACCAAAAATGGTCTGAGCGAACCAAAAATGGGCTGAGCGACCCAAAAGTGGGCTGAGGAACCCAAAAATGGATTGAGGAATCCAAAGATGCATTGAGGGACCAAAAAATAGATTGAAGAAACAAAAAATGGATTCATGGAGCAAAACATGGTATTAAAACCCCAAAAATGGGCTGAAGGCCCGAAAAATGGATTGAGGAGAACAAAAATGTTTTGAAGGACCCAAAAATGAATTGAGGAACACAAAAATTGAATTCAGGAACGCAAAAATGAATTGAGGAACCAAAAATGGTTTGAGGAACCCCAAAATAGACTGAGGAACCGAAAAATGGGCTGCGGAACACAAAAATAGTTTAAAGGGACCCAAAAATGGATTGAGGAACCCAAAAATGGATTCAGTAAACCAAAAACGGATTGAGGAATCCAAAAATGGCCTGAAGAACCCAAAAGTGGATTGAGGGACCAAAACATAGATTGAGGAACCCAAAGAAGGATTGAGGGACCAAAAAATAGATTGAAGAAACAAAAAATGGATTCATGGACCAAAAAAGGGATTGAGGAACCCAAAAATGTTCTGAGGAACCCAAAAATGGATTGAGGAACCCAAAAATGGACTGAGGGACCCAAAAATGGGCTGAGGGAACCAAAACTGCATTGAGGAATGCCAAAATGGATTGAGGAATGCCAAAATAGATTGAGGAACCCAAAAATGTTTTGAGGAACCCAAAAATATTCTGAGAAACACAAAAATGGGCTGAGGGAACCAAAAATGGATTGAGAAACCCAAAACCAGATTGATGAACCAAAAAAGGACTGAGGAAGCCAAGAATGGATTGAGGAACCCAAAAAAGGATTGAGGAACCCAAAAATGGATTGGGAACCCAAAAAAAAGGATAGAGGGACCAAAAAATAGATTCAGGAACCCAAAAATGGTCTCAGGAACGCCAAAATGTGCTGAAGGATCCCCAAATGTATTGAGGAACCCAAAAATGGATTGAGGAACCCAAAAATGGGCTGAGAGACCAAAAAATGGATTGAGGAACCCAAAAATGGATTGAAGGAAAAAAAAATGGATTGAGGAACTCAAAAATGTATTGAGGAATCGAAGAATGGATTGAGGAAACCAAAAATATCCTGAGAGAACAAAAAATCGATTCAGGAACCCAAAAATGGACTGAGGGAATCAAAAATGGATTGAGGAACGCCAAAATAAATTGAGGAACCCAAAAATGTTCTGAGAAACACAATAATGGGCTGAGGGAACCAAAAATGGGCTGAGGGAACCAAAAATGGATTGAGGAACCCAAAACCAGATTGATGAACCTAAAAATGGAAAGAGGAACCCAAGAATGGATTGAGGAACCCAAAAAAGGATTGAGGAACCCAAAAATGGATTGAGAGACCCAATAAAGGACTGAGGAACTAAAAAATGGACTGAGGTACCCAAAAATGAATTGAGGGTCCAAAAATTGGATTGAGGAACCAAAAAATGAATTGAGCAACACAAAAATGAGCTGAGGAAACCAAAAATGAGCGACCCCCAAAATGGTCTGAGGGAACCAAAAATGGATTGAGGAAATCCAAAATAGATTGAGGAACCCAAAAATGTTCTGAGGAACCCAGAAATATTCTGAGAAACACAAAAAGGGGCTGAGGAACCCAAAAATGGGCTGAAGTCCCGAAAAATGGATTGAGGAAACCAGAAATGTATTGAAGGACCCAAAAATGGATTGAGGAACACAAAAATTGAACTCAGGAACAAAAAAAAGAAATGAGGAACCAAAAATGGATAGAGGAACCCAAAAATGGACTGAGCGACCCAAAAATGGGCTGAGGAACCTAAAAAAAGGGATAGGGACCCAAAAATGGGTTGGGGACCAAAAAACGGATTGAGGGTCTAAAAAATGGACTGAGGAATCAAAAAATGGATTGAGGAACTAAAAAAATGGGCTGAGGAACCGAAAAAAAGGGCTGAGGACCTAAAAATGGATTGAGGGTCCAAAAAATGGGTTGCGGGTCCAAAAAATGGATTGAGGAACACAAAAATGGATTGAGGAACCCAAAAGGGTTGAGGAATGCAAAAATTGGGTCAGGTACCCAAAAAAGGATTGAGGGTCCAAAAAAAGCATTCAGGAACAAAAAAATGGATTGAGGAACCCAAAAAAGTCCTGAGGAACCCTAAAATGGATTGAAGGACCAAAAAATGGATTGAGGAACCCAAAAAGGGATTGAGGAGCCCAAAAATGGATTGAGGAACCCAAAAATAGATTGAGGGACACAAAAATAAATTGAGAAACCCGAAAATGGATTCAGGGTCCAAAAAAAAGATTCAGGAACCCAAAAATAGACTGAGGAATCCAAAAATGGGCTGAAGAACCCAAAAATGGATTGAGGGACCAAAAGAAGATTGAGAAACCCAAAAATGGATTGAGGGTCCAAAAATTGGATTGAGGAACCCAAAAATTAATTGAGCAACACAAAAATGTCCTGAGGAAACCAAAAATGGGCTGATCGACCCAAAAGTGGTCTGAGAAACCCAAAAATGGATTGAGGAATCCAAAGATGCATTGAGGGACCAAAAAATAGATTGAAGAAACAAAAAATGGATTCATGGAGCAAAACATGGTATTAAAACCCCCAAAATGGGCTGAAGGCCCAAAAAATGGATTGAGGAGAACAAAAATGTTTTGAAGGACCCAAAAATGAATTGAGAAACACAAAAATTGAATTCAGGAACGCAAAAATGAATCGAGGAACCAAAAATGGTTTGAGGAACCCCAAAATAGACTGAGGAACCGAAAAGTGAGCTGCAGAACTCAAAAATAGTTTAAGGGACCCAAAAATGGATTGAGGAACCCAAAAATGGATTCAGTAAACCAAAAACGGATTGAGGAACCCAAAAATGGGCTGAAGAACCCAAAAGTGGATTGAGGGACCAAAACATAGATTGAGGAACCCAAAGAAGGATTGAGGGACCAAAAAATAGATTGAAGAAACAAAAAATGGATTCATGGACCAAAAAATGGATTGAAGAACCCAAAAATGGGCTGAAGTCTCGAAAAATGGATTGAGGAAACCAAAAATGTATTGAAGGACCCAAACATGGATTGAGGAATCAAAAAATGGATTGAGGAACCTAAAAATGGATTGAGGAACCCAAAAATGGGCTGAGGGACCCAAAAATGGGCTGAGGGAAGCAAAAATGGTTTGAGGAACGCCAAAATAGATTGAGGAAACCAAAAATGTTTTGAGGAACCCAAAAATATTCTGAGAAACACAAAAATGGGCTGAGGGAACCAAAAATGGGCTGAGGGAACCAAAAATGGATTGAGGAACCCAAAAATGGATTGAGGAAACCAAAAAAGTTCTGA
Organism: Dromococcyx pavoninus; assembly: GCA_033558185.1. Lineage (NCBI taxonomy): Eukaryota > Metazoa > Chordata > Aves > Cuculiformes > Neomorphidae > Dromococcyx > Dromococcyx pavoninus. The sequence continues at coordinate 38,637 of JAUMJL010002004.1, forward strand.
GGAACCCAAAAATGGATTGAAGGACCAAAAAATGGATTGAGGAAACAAAAAATGGATTGAAGAACCCAAAAATGGATTGAGGAACCCAAAATAGATTGAGGGACCTGAAAACGGATTCAGGGACCAAAAAAAAGATTCAGGAACCCAAAAATAGATTCAGGAATCCAAATATGGGCTGAAGAACCCAAAAATGGATTGAGGGACCCAAAGAAGATTGAGGAACCCAAAAATGGATTGAGAGACCAAAAAAAGGATTGAGGAACCCAAAAATGGACTGAGGTAACCAAAAATGGATTGAGGGTCCAAAAATTGGATTGAGGAACCCAAAAATGAATTGAGCGACACAAAAATGTCCTGAGGAAACCAAAAATGGTCTGAGCGAACCAAAAATGGGCTGAGCGACCCAAAAGTGGGCTGAGGAACCCAAAAATGGATTGAGGAATCCAAAGATGCATTGAGGGACCAAAAAATACATTGAAGAAACAAAAAATGGATTCATGGAGCAAAACATGGTATTAAAACCCCAAAAATGGGCTGAAGGCCCGAAAAATGGATTGAGGAGAACAAAAATGTTTTGAAGGACCCAAAAATGAATTGAGGAACACAAAAATTGAATTCAGGAACGCAAAAATGAATTGAGGAACCAAAAATGGTTTGAGGAACCCCAAAATAGACTGAGGAACCGAAAAATGGGCTGCGGAACCCAAAAATAGTTTAAAGGGACCCAAAAATGGATTGAGGAACCCAAAAATGGATTCAGTAAACCAAAAACGGATTGAGGAATCCAAAAATGGGCTGAAGAACCCAAAAGTGGATTGAGGGACCAAAACATAGGTTGAGGAACCCAAAGAAGGATTGAGGGACCAAAAAATAGATTGAAGAAACAAAAAATGGATTCATGGACCAAAAAAGGGATTGAGGAACCCAAAAATGTTCTGAGGAACCCAAAAATGGATTGAGGAACCCAAAAATGGACTGAGGGACCCAAAAATGGGCTGAGGGAACCAAAACTGCATTGAGGAATGCCAAAATGGATTGAGGAATGCCAAAATAGATTGAGGAACCCAAAAATGTTTTGAGGAACCCAAAAATATTCTGAGAAACACAAAAATGGGCTGAGGGAACCAAAAATGGATTGAGAAACCCAAAACCAGATTGATGAACCAAAAAAGGACTGAGGAAGCCAAGAATGGATTGAGGAACCCAAAAAAGGATTGAGGAACCCAAAAATGGATTGGGAACCCAAAAAAAAGGATAGAGGGACCAAAAAATAGATTCAGGAACCCAAAAATGGTCTCAGGAACGCCAAAATGTGCTGAAGGATCCCCAAATGTATTGAGGAACCCAAAAATGGATTGAGGAACCCAGAAATGGGCTGAGAGACCAAAAAATGGATTGAGGAACCCAAAAATGGATTGAAGGAAAAAAAAATGGATTGAGGATCTCAAAAATGTATTGAGGAATCAAAGAATGGATTGAGGAAACCAAAAATATCCTGAGAGAACAAAAAATCGATTCAGGAACCCAAAAATGGACTGAGGGAATCAAAAATGGATTGAGGAACGCCAAAATAAATTGAGGAACCCAAAAATGTTCTGAGAAACACAATAATGGGCTGAGGGAACCAAAAATGGGCTGAGGGAACCAAAAATGGATTGAGGAACCCAAAACCAGATTGATGAACCTAAAAATGGAAAGAGGAACCCAAGAATGGATTGAGGAACCCAAAAAAGGATTGAGGAACCCAAAAATGGATTGAGAGACCCAATAAAGGACTGAGGAACTAAAAAATGGACTGAGGTACCCAAAAATGGATTGAGGGTCCAAAAATTGGATTGAGGAACCAAAAAATGAATTGAGCAACACAAAAATGAGCTGAGGAAACCAAAAATGAGCGACCCCCAAAATGGTCTGAGGGAACCAAAAATGGATTGAGGAAATCCAAAATAGATTGAGGAACCCAAAAATGTTCTGAGGAACCCAGAAATATTCTGAGAAACACAAAAAGGGGCTGAGGAACCCAAAAATGGGTTGAAGTCCCGAAAAATGGATTGAGGAAACCAGAAATGTATTGAAGGACCCAAAAATGGATTGAGGAACACAAAAATTGAACTCAGGAACAAAAAAAAGAAATGAGGAACCAAAAATGGATAGAGGAACCCAAAAATGGACTGAGGGACACAAAAATGGGCTGAGGAACCTAAAAAAAGGGATAGGGACCCAAAAATGGGTTGGGGACCAAAAAACGGATTGAGGGTCTAAAAAATGGACTGAGGAATCAAAAAATGGATTGAGGAACTAAAAAAATGGGCTGAGGAACCGAAAAAAAGGGCTGAGGACCTAAAAATGGATTGAGGGTCCAAAAAATGGGTTGCGGGTCCAAAAAATGGATTGAGGAACACAAAAATGGATTGAGGAACCCAAAAGGGTTGAGGAATGCAAAAATTGGGTCAGGTACCCAAAAAAGGATTGAGGGTCCAAAAAAAGCATTCAGGAACAAAAAAATGGATTGAGGAACCCAAAAAAGTCCTGAGGAACCCTAAAATGGATTGAAGGACCAAAAAATGGATTGAGGAACCCAAAAAGGGATTGAGGAGCCCAAAAATGGATTGAGGAACCCAAAAATAGATTGAGGGACACAAAAATAAATTGAGAAACCCGAAAATGGATTCAGGGTCCAAAAAAAAGATTCAGGAACCCAAAAATAGACTAAGGAATCCAAAAATGGGCTGAAGAACCCAAAAATGGATTGAGGGACCAAAAGAAGATTGAGAAACCCAAAAATGGATTGAGGGTCCAAAAATTGGATTGAGGAACCCAAAAATTAATTGAGCAACACAAAAATGTCCTGAGGAAACCAAAAATGGGCTGATCGACCCAAAAGTGGTCTGAGAAACCCAAAAATGGATTGAGGAATCCAAAGATGCATTGAGGGACCAAAAAATAGATTGAAGAAACAAAAAATGGATTCATGGAGCAAAACATGGTATTAAAACCCCAAAAATGGGCTGAAGGCCCAAAAAATGGATTGAGGAGAACAAAAATGTTTTGAAGGACCCAAAAATGAATTGAGAAACACAAAAATTGAATTCAGGAACGCAAAAATGAATCGAGGAACCAAAAATGGTTTGAGGAACCCCAAAATAGACTGAGGAACCGAAAAGTGAGCTGCAGAACTCAAAAATAGTTTAAGGGACCCAAAAATGGATTGAGGAACCCAAAAATGGATTCAGTAAACCAAAAACGGATTGAGGAACCCAAAAATGGGCTGAAGAACCCAAAAGTGGATTGAGGGACCAAAACATAGATTGAGGAACCCAAAGAAGGATTGAGGGACCAAAAAATAGATTGAAGAAACAAAAAATGGATTCATGGACCAAAAAATGGATTGAAGAACCCAAAAATGGGCTGAAGTCTCGAAAAATGGATTGAGGAAACCAAAAATGTATTGAAGGACCCAAACATGGATTGAGGAATCAAAAAATGGATTGAGGAACCCAAAAATGGACTGAGGGACCCAAAAATGGGCTGAGGGAAGCAAAAATGGTTTGAGGAACGCCAAAGTAGATTGAGGAAACCAAAAATGTTTTGAGGAACCCAAAAATATTCTGAGAAACACAAAAATGGGCTGAGGGAACCAAAAATGGGCTGAGGGAACCAAAAATGGATTGAGGAACCCAAAAATGGATTGAGGAAACCAAAAAAGTTCTGAGGAACCCAAAAATGGATTGAAGGACCAAAAAATGGATTGAGGAAACAAAAAATGGATTGAAGAACCCAAAAATGGATTGAGGAACCCAAAAATGGATTGAGGAACCCAAAATAGATTGAGGGACCTGAAAACGGATTCAGGGACCAAAAAAAAGATTCAGGAACCCAAAAATAGATTCAGGAATCCAAATATGGGCTGAAGAACCCAAAAATGGATTGAGGGACCCAAAGAAGATTGAAGAACCCAAAAATGGATTGAGAGACCAAAAAAAGGATTGAGGAACCCAAAAATGTCCTGAGGAAACCAAAAATGGTCTGAGCGAACCAAAAATGGGCTGAGCGACCCAAAAGTGGGCTGAGGAACCCAAAAATGGATTGAGGAATCCAAAGATGCATTGAGGGACCAAAAAATAGATTGAAGAAACAAAAAATGGATTCATGGAGCAAAACATGGTATTAAAACCCCAAAAATGGGCTGAAGGCCCGAAAAATGGATTGAGGAGAACAAAAATGTTTTGAAGGACCCAAAAATGAATTGAGGAACACAAAAATTGAATTCAGGAACGCAAAAATGAATTGAGGAACCAAAAATGGTTTGAGGAACCCCAAAATAGACTGAGGAACCGAAAAATGGGCTGCGGAACCCAAAAATAGTTTAAAGGGACCCAAAAATGGATTGAGGAACCCAAAAATGGATTCAGTAAACCAAAAACGGATTGAGGAATCCAAAAATGGGCTGAAGAACCCAAAAGTGGATTGAGGGACCAAAACATAGATTGAGGAACCCAAAGAAGGATTGAGGGACCAAAAAATAGATTGAAGAAACAAAAAATGGATTCATGGACCAAAAAAGGGATTGAGGAACCCAAAAATGTTCTGAGGAACCCAAAAATGGATTGAGGAACCCAAAAATGGACTGAGGGACCCAAAAATGGGCTGAGGGAACCAAAACTGCATTGAGGAATGCCAAAATGGATTGAGGAATGCCAAAATAGATTGAGGAACCCAAAAATGTTTTGAGGAACCCAAAAATATTCTGAGAAACACAAAAATGGGCTGAGGGAACCAAAAATGGATTGAGAAACCCAAAACCAGATTGATGAACCAAAAAAGGACTGAGGAAGCCAAGAATGGATTGAGGAAACCAAAAAAGGATTGAGGAACCCAAAAAAGGATTGAGGAACCCAAAAATGGATTGGGAACCCAAAAAAAAGGATAGAGGGACCAAAAAATAGATTCAGGAACCCAAAAATGGTCTCAGGAACGCCGACATGTGCTGAAGGATCCCCAAATGTATTGAGGAACCCAAAAATGGATTGAGGAACCCAAAAATGGGCTGAGAGACCAAAAAATGGATTGAGGAACCCAAAAATGGATTGAAGGAAAAAAAAATGGATTGAGGAACTCAAAAATGTATTGAGGAATTGAAGAATGGATTGAGGAAACCAAAAATATCCTGAGAGAACAAAAAATCGATTCAGGAACCCAAAAATGGACTGAGGGAATCAAAAATGGATTGAGGAACGCCAAAATAAATTGAGGAACCCAAAAATGTTCTGAGAAACACAATAATGGGCTGAGGGAACCAAAAATGGGCTGAGGGAACCAAAAATGGATTGAGGAACCCAAAACCAGATTGATGAACCTAAAAATGGAAAGAGGAACCCAAGAATGGATTGAGGAACCCAAAAAAGGATTGAGGAACCCAAAAATGGATTGAGAGACCCAATAAAGGACTGAGGAACTAAAAAATGGACTGAGGTACCCAAAAATGGATTGAGGGTCCAAAAATTGGATTGAGGAACCAAAAAATGAATTGAGCAACACAAAAATGAGCTGAGGAAACCAAAAATGAGCGACCCCCAAAATGGTCTGAGGGAACCAAAAATGGATTGAGGAAATCCAAAATAGATTGAGGAACCCAAAAATGTTCTGAGGAACCCAGAAATATTCTGAGAAACACAAAAAGGGGCTGAGGAACCCAAAAATGGGCTGAAGTCCCGAAAAATGGATTGAGGAAACCAGAAATGTATTGAAGGACCCAAAAATGGATTGAGGAACACAAAAATTGAACTCAGGAACAAAAAAAAGAAATGAGGAACCAAAAATGGATAGAGGAACCCAAAAATGGACTGAGTGACCCAAAAATGGGCTGAGGAACCTAAAAAAAGGGATAGGGACCCAAAAATGGGTTGGGGACCAAAAAACGGATTGAGGGTCTAAAAAATGGACTGAGGAATCAAAAAATGGATTGAGGAACTAAAAAAATGGGCTGAGGAACCGAAAAAAAGGGCTGAGGACCTAAAAATGGATTGAGGGTCCAAAAAATGGGTTGCGGGTCCGAAAAATGGATTGAGGAACACAAAAATGGATTGAGGAACCCAAAAGGGTTGAGGAATGCAAAAATTGGGTCAGGTACCCAAAAAAGGATTGAGGGTCCAAAAAAAGCATCAGGAACAAAAAAATGGATTGAGGAACCCAAAAAAGTCCTGAGGAACCCTAAAATGGATTGAAGGACCAAAAAATGGATTGAGGAACCCAAAAAGGGATTGAGGAGCCCAAAAATGGATTGAGGAACCCAAAAATAGATTGAGGGACACAAAAATAAATTGAGAAAACCCGAAAATGGATTCAGGGTCCAAAAAAAAGATTCAGGAACCCAAAAATAGACTGAGGAATCCAAAAATGGGCTGAAGAACCCAAAAATGGATTGAGGGACCAAAAGAAGATTGAGAAACCCAAAAATGGATTGAGGGTCCAAAAATTGGATTGAGGAACCCAAAAATTAATTGAGCAACACAAAAATGTCCTGAGGAAACCAAAAATGGGCTGATCGACCCAAAAGTGGTCTGAGAAACCCAAAAATGATTGAGGAATCCAAAGATGCATTGAGGGACCAAAAAATAGATTGAAGAAACAAAAAATGGATTCATGGAGCAAAACATGGTATTAAAACCCCAAAAATGGCTGAAGGCCCAAAAAATGGATTGAGGAGAACAAAAATGTTTTGAAGGACCCAAAAATGAATTGAGAAACACAAAAATTGAATTCAGGAACGCAAAAATGAATCGAGGAACCAAAATGGTTTGAGGAACCCCAAAATAGACTGAGGAACCGAAAAGTGAGCTGCAGAACTCAAAAATAGTTTAAGGGACCCAAAAATGGATTGAGGAACCCAAAAATGGATTCAGTAAACCAAAAACGGATTGAGGAACCCAAAAATTGGGCTGAAGAACCCAAAAGTGGATTGAGGGACCAAAACATAGATTGAGGAACCCAAAGAAGGATTGAGGGACCAAAAAATAGATTGAAGAAACAAAAAATGGATTCATGGACCAAAAAATGGATTGAAGAACCCAAAAATGGGCTGAAGTCTCGAAAAATGGATTGAGGAAACCAAAAATGTATTGAAGGACCCAAACATGGATTGAGGAATCAAAAAATGGATTGAGGAACCCAAAAATGGACTGAGGGACCCAAAAATGGGCTGAGGGAAGCAAAAATGGTTTGAGGAACGCCAAAGTAGATTGAGGAAACCAAAAATGTTTTGAGGAACCCAAAAATATTCTGAGAAACACAAAAATGGGCTGAGGGAACAAAAATGGGCTGAGGGAACCAAAAATGGATTGAGGAACCCAAAAATGGATTGAGGAAACCAAAAAAGTTCTGAGGAACCCAAAAATGGATTGAAGGACCAAAAAATGATTGAGGAAACAAAAAAATGGATTGAAGAACCCAAAAATGGATTGAGGAACCCAAAAATGGATTGAGGAACCCAAAATAGATTGAGGGACCTGAAAACGGATTCAGGGACCAAAAAAAAGATTCAGGAACCCAAAAATAGATTCAGGAATCCAAATATGGGCTGAAGAACCCAAAAATGGATTGAGGGACCCAAAGAAGATTGAGGAACCCAAAAATGGATTGAGAGACCAAAAAAAGGATTGAGGAACCCAAAAATGTCCTGAGGAAACCAAAAATGGTCTGAGCGAACCAAAAATGGGCTGAGCGACCCAAAAGTGGGCTGAGGAACCCAAAAATGGATTGAGGAATCCAAAGATGCATTGACGGACCAAAAAATAGATTGAAGAAACAAAAAATGGATTCATGGAGCAAAACATGGTATTAAAACCCCAAAAATGGGCTGAAGGCCCGAAAAATGGATTGAGGAGAACAAAATGTTTTGAAGGACCCAAAAATGAATTGAGGAACACAAAATTGAATTCAGGAACGCAAAAATGAATTGAGGAACCAAAAATGGTTTGAGGAACCCCAAAATAGACTGAGGAACCGAAAAATGGGCTGCGGAACCCAAAAATAGTTTAAAGGGACCCAAAAATGGATTGAGGAACCCAAAAATGGATTCAGTAAACCAAAAACGGATTGAGGAATCCAAAAATGGGCTGAAGAACCCAAAAGTGGATTGAGGGACCAAAACATAGATTGAGGAACCCAAAGAAGGATTGAGGGACCAAAAAATAGATTGAAGAAACAAAAAATGGATTCATGGACCAAAAAAGGGATTGAGGAACCCAAAATGTTCTGAGGAACCCAAAAATGGATTGAGGAACCCAAAAATGGACTGAGGGACCCAAAAATGGCTGAGGGAACCAAAACTGCATTGAGGAATGCCAAAATGGATTGAGGATGCCAAAATAGATTGAGGAACCCAAAATGTTTTGAGGAACCCAAAAATATTCTGAGAAACACAAAAATGGGCTGAGGGAACCAAAAATGGATTGAGAAACCAAACCAGATTGATGAACCAAAAAAGGACTGAGGAAGCCAAGAATGGATTGAGGAAACCAAAAAAGGATTGAGGAACCCAAAAAGGATTGAGGAACCCAAAAATGGATTGGGAACCAAAAAAAAGGATAGAGGGACCAAAAAATAGATTCAGGAACCCAAAAATGGTCTCAGAACGCCGAAATGTGCTGAAGGATCCCCAAATGTATTGAGGAACCCAAAAATGGATTGAGGAACCCAAAAATGGGCTGAGAGACCAAAAATGGATTGAGGAACCCAAAAATGGATTGAAGGAAAAAAAAATGGATTGAGGAACTCAAAATGTATTGAGGAATTGAAGAATGGATTGAGGAAACCAAAAATATCCTGAGAGAACAAAAAATCGATTCAGGAACCCAAAATGGACTGAGGGAATCAAAATGGATTGAGGAACGCCAAATAAATTGAGGAACCCAAAAATGTTCTGAGAAACACAATAATGGGCTGAGGGAACCAAAAATGGGCTGAGGGGAACCAAAAATGGATTGAGGAACCCAAAACCAGATTGATGAACCTAAAATGGAAAGAGGAACCCAAGAATGGATTGAGGAACCCAAAAAGGATTGAGGAACCCAAAAATGGATTGAGAGACCCAATAAGGACTGAGGAACTAAAAAATGGACTGAGGTACCCAAAAATGGATTGAGGGTCCAAAATTGGATTGAGGAACCAAAAAATGAATTGAGCAACACAAAAATGAGCTGAGGAAACCAAAAATGAGCGACCCCCAAAATGGTCTGAGGGAACCAAAATGGATTGAGGAAATCCAAAATAGATTGAGGAACCCAAAAATGTTCTGAGGAACCCAGAAATATTCTGAGAAACACAAAAGGGGCTGAGGAACCCAAAAATGGGCTGAAGTCCCGAAAAATGGATTGAGGAAACCAGAAATGTATTGAAGGACCCAAAAATGGATTGAGGAACACAAAAATTGAACTCAGGAACAAAAAAAAGAAATGAGGAACCAAAAATGGATAGAGGAACCCAAAAATGGACTGAGTGACCCAAAAATGGCTGAGGAAC
>JAUMJL010002005.1:0-48983 GCA_033558185.1 Dromococcyx pavoninus
GTACAGGAACCGAAAAATGGTCTGAGTGCACCAAAATGGCCTGAGAGACCCAAAAACTGAATGAGAAACAGAAAAATGGAATGAGGAACCGAAAAATGGTCTGGGGTAGTGAAAAATGGATTGAGGAATCCAAGAATAGATTGAGGAACCCAAAAATGGATTGAGGGACCCAAAAACGGATTGAGGAACCCAAAAATGGATTGAGGGACCAAAAATGCATCGAGAAACCCAAAAATGGATTGAGGAACCCAAAAATAGATTAACGGACCCAAAAATGGATTGAGGCACCCAAAAATAGGCAGAGGGACCCAAAAATGGATTGAGGGACCCAAAATGGATTGAGGAACTTAGAAATGGATTTAGGAACCCAAAAATGGATTGAGGTACCCAAAAATAGGCTGAGGAAACAAAAAATGGATAGAGGGAGCCAAAAATGGATTGAGGAAACCAAAAATGGGCCGAGGGACCCAAAAATGCATTGAGGAACCCAAAAATGGCCTGAGGAACCCAAAAATGGCCTGAGGAACCCAAAAAGGGATTGAGGAATACAAAAATGGATTGAGGAAACCTAAAATCGATTCAGGGATCCAAAAATGGATTGAGGGACCCAAAAATGGTTTGAGGAACCCAAGAATGGGCTGAGGAAACTAAAATTGGGCTGAGTGACCAAAGAATGGGTTTAGGAACTCAAAAATGGATTGAGGAACCCATAAATAGATTGAGGAAACGAAAAATGGATTGAGGCACCCAAACTTGGGCCGAGGGACACAAAAAATGGATTGAGGAACACAAAAATGGATTCAGGGACCCAAAAATGGATTGAGGAACCCAAAGAAGGATTGAGGGACCAAAAAATGGCCTGAGGCACCCAGAAAGTGATTGCTGAACCCAAAAATGGATTGAGGAACCCAAAAATGGATCGAGCAACCCAAAAATTTGTTGAGGGACTCAAAAATGGATTGAGGAAACCAAGAATGGATTGAGGAACTCATAAATGGATTGAGGGACCCAAAAATGGGCTGAGGGACCCAAAAATGGCCTGAAGAACCAAAAATGTGATGAGGAACCCAAAAATGGGCTGAGGAAACTAAAATTGGGCTGAGGAAACAAAAAATGGACTGAGGGACCAAAAAATGGATTGAGGAACCCAAAAATGGCCTGAGGAACCCAAAAACGGATTGAGGAACCCAAAAATGGATTGAGGAATCAAAAAATGGGCTGAGGAAACGAAAATTGGGCTGAGGGACCAAAAAATGGATTGAGGAACACAAAAATGGATTGAGGAATCCAAAAATTGATTGAGGAACCCAAAAATAGATTGAGGAAACGAAAAATGGATTGAGGCACTCAAAATGGGGCCGAGGGACACAAAGAATGGATTGAGGAACTCAAAAATAGATTCAGGGACCCAAAGAAGTATTGAGGGAACAAAAAAATGGCCTGAGGCACACAAAAAGACATTGAGGAACACAAAAATGGATTGAGGAACCGAAAAATGGGTCGAAGAAACCAAAAATGGATTGAGGAACCCAAAGAATGGATCGAGGAACCCAAAAAAGGTTTGTGTACTCAAAAATGGATTGAGGAAACCAAGAATGGATTGAGGAACCCAAAAATAGATTGAGGAAACTAAAAATGGATTGAGGCATCCAAAATTGGGCCGAGGGACACAAAAAATGGATTGAGGAACACAAAAATGGATTCAGGGACCCAAAGAAGTATTGAGGGAACAAAAAATGGCCTGAGGCACCCAAAAAGAGATTGAGGAACACAAAAATGGATTGAGGAACCGAAAAACGGGTCGAGGAAACCAAAAATGGATTGAGGAACCCAAAACTGGATCGAGGAACCCAAAAAAGGGTTGAGGTACTCAAAAAATGGATTGAGGAAACCAAGAATGGATTGAGGAACCCAAAAATAGATTGAGGAAACTAAAAATGGATTGAGGCATCCAAAATTGGGCCGAGGGACACAAAAAATGGATTGAGGAACACAAAAATGGATTCAGGGACCCAAAAATGGATTGAGGAACCCAAAGAAAAATTGAAGGACCAAAAAATGGCCTGAGGCACCCAAAAACAGATTGAGGAACACAGAAATGGATTGAGGAACTGAAGAATGGGTCGAGGAACCCAAAAATGGGTTGAGGTACTCAAAAATGGATTGAGGAAACCAAGAATGGATTGAGGAATCCAAAAATGCATTGAGGGACCCAAAAATAGATTGATGAACCCAAAAATAGATTAAGGGACCCAAAAATGGGCTGAGGGACCCAGAAATGGATTGAGGGACCCAAGAACGGATTCAGGGTCCCAAAAATGGATTGAGGAACCCAAAAATAGATTAACGGACCCAAAAATGGATTGAGGCACCCAAAAATAGGCAGAGGGACCCAAAAATGGATTGAGGGACCCAAAATGGATTGAGGAACTTAGAAATGGATTTAGGAACCCAAAAATGGATTGAGGTACCCAAAAATAGGCTGAGGAAACAAAAAATGGATAGAGGGAGCCAAAAATGGATTGAGGAAACCAAAAATGGGCCGAGGGACCCAAAAATGCATTGAGGAACCCAAAAATGGCCTGAGGAACCCAAAAATGGCCTGAGGAACCCAAAAAGGGATTGAGGAATACAAAAATGGATTGAGGAAACCTAAAATCGATTCAGGGATCCAAAAATGGATTGAGGGACCCAAAAATGGTTTGAGGAACCCAAGAATGGGCTGAGGAAACTAAAATTGGGCTGAGTGACCAAAGAATGGGTTTAGGAACTCAAAAATGGATTGAGGAACCCATAAATAGATTGAGGAAACGAAAAATGGATTGAGGCACCCAAACTTGGGCCGAGGGACACAAAAAATGGATTGAGGAACACAAAAATGGATTCAGGGACCCAAAAATGGATTGAGGAACCCAAAGAAGGATTGAGGGACCAAAAAATGGCCTGAGGCACCCAGAAAGTGATTGCTGAACCCAAAAATGGATTGAGGAACCCAAAAATGGATCGAGCAACCCAAAAATTTGTTGAGGGACTCAAAAATGGATTGAGGAAACCAAGAATGGATTGAGGAACTCATAAATGGATTGAGGGACCCAAAATGGGCTGAGGGACCCAAAAATGGCCTGAAGAACCAAAAATGTGATGAGGAACCCAAAAATGGGCTGAGGAAACTAAAATTGGGCTGAGGAAACAAAAAATGGACTGAGGGACCAAAAAATGGATTGAGGAACCCAAAAATGGCCTGAGGAACCCAAAAACGGATTGAGGAACCCAAAAATGGATTGAGGAATCAAAAAATGGGCTGAGGAAACGAAAATTGGGCTGAGGGACCAAAAAATGGATTGAGGAACACAAAAATGGATTGAGGAATCCAAAAATTGATTGAGGAACCCAAAAATAGATTGAGGAAACGAAAAATGGATTGAGGCACTCAAAATGGGGCCGAGGGACACAAAGAATGGATTGAGGAACTCAAAAATAGATTCAGGGACCCAAAGAAGTATTGAGGGAACAAAAAAATGGCCTGAGGCACACAAAAAGACATTGAGGAACACAAAAATGGATTGAGGAACCGAAAAATGGGTCGAAGAAACCAAAAATGGATTGAGGAACCCAAAAATGGATCGAGGAACCCAAAAAAGGGTTGAGGTACTCAAAAATGGATTGAGGAAACCAAGAATGGATTGAGGAACCCAAAAATAGATTGAGGAAACTAAAAATGGATTGAGGCATCCAAAATTGGGCCGAGGGACACAAAAAATGGATTGAGGAACACAAAAATGGATTCAGGGACCCAAAGAAGTATTGAGGGAACAAAAAATGGCCTGAGGCACCCAAAAAGAGATTGAGGAACACAAAAATGGATTGAGGAACCGAAAAACGGGTCGAGGAAACCAAAAATGGATTGAGGAACCCAAAACTGGATCGAGGAACCCAAAAAAGGGTTGAGGTACTCAAAAATGGATTGAGGAAACCAAGAATGGATTGAGGAACCCAAAAATAGATTGAGGAAACTAAAAATGGATTGAGGCATCCAAAATTGGGCCGAGGGACACAAAAAATGGATTGAGGAACACAAAAATGGATTCAGGGACCCAAAAATGGATTGAGGAACCCAAAGAAAAATTGAAGGACCAAAAAATGGCCTGAGGCACCCAAAAACAGATTGAGGAACACAGAAATGGATTGAGGAACTGAAGAATGGGTCGAGGAACCCAAAAATGGGTTGAGGTACTCAAAAATGGATTGAGGAAACCAAGAATGGATTGAGGAATCCAAAAATGCATTGAGGGACCCAAAAATAGATTGATGAACCCAAAAATAGATTAAGGGACCCAAAAATGGATTGGGGAACCCAAAAATGGGTACAGGAACCGAAAAATGGTCTGAGTGCACCAAAATGGCCTGAGAGACCCAAAAACTGAATGAGAAACAGAAAAATGGAATGAGGAACCGAAAAATGGTCTGGGGTAGTGAAAAATGGATTGAGGAATCCAAGAATAGATTGAGGAACCCAAAAATGGATTGAGGGACCCAAAAACGGATTGAGGAACCCAAAAATGGATTGAGGGACCAAAAATGCATCGAGAAACCCAAAAATGGATTGAGGAACCCAAAAATAGATTAACGGACCCAAAAATGGATTGAGGCACCCAAAAATAGGCAGAGGGACCCAAAAATGGATTGAGGGACCCAAAATGGATTGAGGAACTTAGAAATGGATTTAGGAACCCAAAAATGGATTGAGGTACCCAAAAATAGGCTGAGGAAACAAAAAATGGATAGAGGGAGCCAAAAATGGATTGAGGAAACCAAAAATGGGCCGAGGGACCCAAAAATGCATTGAGGAACCCAAAAATGGCCTGAGGAACCCAAAAATGGCCTGAGGAACCCAAAAAGGGATTGAGGAATACAAAAATGGATTGAGGAAACCTAAAATCGATTCAGGGATCCAAAAATGGATTGAGGGACCCAAAAATGGTTTGAGGAACCCAAGAATGGGCTGAGGAAACTAAAATTGGGCTGAGTGACCAAAGAATGGGTTTAGGAACTCAAAAATGGATTGAGGAACCCATAAATAGATTGAGGAAACGAAAAATGGATTGAGGCACCCAAACTTGGGCCGAGGGACACAAAAAATGGATTGAGGAACACAAAAATGGATTCAGGGACCCAAAAATGGATTGAGGAACCCAAAGAAGGATTGAGGGACCAAAAAATGGCCTGAGGCACCCAGAAAGTGATTGCTGAACCCAAAAATGGATTGAGGAACCCAAAAATGGATCGAGCAACCCAAAAATTTGTTGAGGGACTCAAAAATGGATTGAGGAAACCAAGAATGGATTGAGGAACTCATAAATGGATTGAGGGACCCAAAAATGGGCTGAGGGACCCAAAAATGGCCTGAAGAACCAAAAATGTGATGAGGAACCCAAAAATGGGCTGAGGAAACTAAAATTGGGCTGAGGAAACAAAAAATGGACTGAGGGACCAAAAAATGGATTGAGGAACCCAAAAATGGCCTGAGGAACCCAAAAACGGATTGAGGAACCCAAAAATGGATTGAGGAATCAAAAAATGGGCTGAGGAAACGAAAATTGGCCTGAGGGACCAAAAAATGGATTGAGGAACACAAAAATGGATTGAGGAATCCAAAAATTGATTGAGGAACCCAAAAATAGATTGAGGAAACGAAAAATGGATTGAGGCACTCAAAATGGGGCCGAGGGACACAAAGAATGGATTGAGGAACTCAAAAATAGATTCAGGGACCCAAAGAAGTATTGAGGGAACAAAAAAATGGCCTGAGGCACACAAAAAGACATTGAGGAACACAAAAATGGATTGAGGAACCGAAAAATGGGTCGAAGAAACCAAAAATGGATTGAGGAACCCAAAAATGGATCGAGGAACCCAAAAAAGGGTTGAGGTACTCAAAAATGGATTGAGGAAACCAAGAATGGATTGAGGAACCCAAAAATAGATTGAGGAAACTAAAAATGGATTGAGGCATCCAAAATTGGGCCGAGGGACACAAAAAATGGATTGAGGAACACAAAAATGGATTCAGGGACCCAAAGAAGTATTGAGGGAACAAAAAATGGCCTGAGGCACCCAAAAAGAGATTGAGGAACACAAAAATGGATTGAGGAACCGAAAAACGGGTCGAGGAAACCAAAAATGGATTGAGGAACCCAAAACTGGATCGAGGAACCCAAAAAAGGGTTGAGGTACTCAAAAATGGATTGAGGAAACCAAGAATGGATTGAGGAACCCAAAAATAGATTGAGGAAACTAAAAATGGATTGAGGCATCCAAAATTGGGCCGAGGGACACAAAAAATGGATTGAGGAACACAAAAATGGATTCAGGGACCCAAAAATGGATTGAGGAACCCAAAGAAAAATTGAAGGACCAAAAAATGGCCTGAGGCACCCAAAAACAGATTGAGGAACACAGAAATGGATTGAGGAACTGAAGAATGGGTCGAGGAACCCAAAAATGGGTTGAGGTACTCAAAAATGGATTGAGGAAACCAAGAATGGATTGAGGAATCCAAAAATGCATTGAGGGACCCAAAAATAGATTGATGAACCCAAAAATAGATTAAGGGACCCAAAAATGGGCTGAGGGACCCAGAAATGGATTGAGGGACCCAAGAACGGATTCAGGGTCCCAAAAATGGATTGAGGAACCCAAAAATAGATTAACGGACCCAAAAATGGATTGAGGCACCCAAAAATAGGCAGAGGGACCCAAAAATGGATTGAGGGACCCAAAATGGATTGAGGAACTTAGAAATGGATTTAGGAACCCAAAAATGGATTGAGGTACCCAAAAATAGGCTGAGGAAACAAAAAATGGATAGAGGGAGCCAAAAATGGATTGAGGAAACCAAAAATGGGCCGAGGGACCCAAAAATGCATTGAGGAACCCAAAAATGGCCTGAGGAACCCAAAAATGGCCTGAGGAACCCAAAAAGGGATTGAGGAATACAAAAATGGATTGAGGAAACCTAAAATCGATTCAGGGATCCAAAAATGGATTGAGGGACCCAAAAATGGTTTGAGGAACCCAAGAATGGGCTGAGGAAACTAAAATTGGGCTGAGTGACCAAAGAATGGGTTTAGGAACTCAAAAATGGATTGAGGAACCCATAAATAGATTGAGGAAACGAAAAATGGATTGAGGCACCCAAACTTGGGCCGAGGGACACAAAAAATGGATTGAGGAACACAAAAATGGATTCAGGGACCCAAAAATGGATTGAGGAACCCAAAGAAGGATTGAGGGACCAAAAAATGGCCTGAGGCACCCAGAAAGTGATTGCTGAACCCAAAAATGGATTGAGGAACCCAAAAATGGATCGAGCAACCCAAAAATTTGTTGAGGGACTCAAAAATGGATTGAGGAAACCAAGAATGGATTGAGGAACTCATAAATGGATTGAGGGACCCAAAAATGGGCTGAGGGACCCAAAAATGGCCTGAAGAACCAAAAATGTGATGAGGAACCCAAAAATGGGCTGAGGAAACTAAAATTGGGCTGAGGAAACAAAAAATGGACTGAGGGACCAAAAAATGGATTGAGGAACCCAAAAATGGCCTGAGGAACCCAAAAACGGATTGAGGAACCCAAAAATGGATTGAGGAATCAAAAAATGGGCTGAGGAAACGAAAATTGGGCTGAGGGACCAAAAAATGGATTGAGGAACACAAAAATGGATTGAGGAATCCAAAAATTGATTGAGGAACCCAAAAATAGATTGAGGAAACGAAAAATGGATTGAGGCACTCAAAATGGGGCCGAGGGACACAAAGAATGGATTGAGGAACTCAAAAATAGATTCAGGGACCCAAAGAAGTATTGAGGGAACAAAAAAATGGCCTGAGGCACACAAAAAGACATTGAGGAACACAAAAATGGATTGAGGAACCGAAAAATGGGTCGAAGAAACCAAAAATGGATTGAGGAACCCAAAAATGGATCGAGGAACCCAAAAAAGGGTTGAGGTACTCAAAAATGGATTGAGGAAACCAAGAATGGATTGAGGAACCCAAAAATAGATTGAGGAAACTAAAAATGGATTGAGGCATCCAAAATTGGGCCGAGGGACACAAAAAATGGATTGAGGAACACAAAAATGGATTCAGGGACCCAAAGAAGTATTGAGGGAACAAAAAATGGCCTGAGGCACCCAAAAAGAGATTGAGGAACACAAAAATGGATTGAGGAACCGAAAAACGGGTCGAGGAAACCAAAAATGGATTGAGGAACCCAAAACTGGATCGAGGAACCCAAAAAAGGGTTGAGGTACTCAAAAATGGATTGAGGAAACCAAGAATGGATTGAGGAACCCAAAAATAGATTGAGGAAACTAAAAATGGATTGAGGCATCCAAAATTGGGCCGAGGGACACAAAAAATGGATTGAGGAACACAAAAATGGATTCAGGGACCCAAAAATGGATTGAGGAACCCAAAGAAAAATTGAAGGACCAAAAAATGGCCTGAGGCACCCAAAAACAGATTGAGGAACACAGAAATGGATTGAGGAACTGAAGAATGGGTCGAGGAACCCAAAAATGGGTTGAGGTACTCAAAAATGGATTGAGGAAACCAAGAATGGATTGAGGAATCCAAAAATGCATTGAGGGACCCAAAAATAGATTGATGAACCCAAAAATAGATTAAGGGACCCAAAAATGGGCTGAGGGACCCAGAAATGGATTGAGGGACCCAAGAACGGATTCAGGGTCCCAAAAATGGATTGAGGAACCCAAAAATAGATTAACGGACCCAAAAATGGATTGAGGCACCCAAAAATAGGCAGAGGGACCCAAAAATGGATTGAGGGACCCAAAATGGATTGAGGAACTTAGAAATGGATTTAGGAACCCAAAAATGGATTGAGGTACCCAATAATAGGCTGAGGAAACGAAAAATGGATAGAGGGAGCCAAAAATGGATTGAGGAAACCAAAAATGGGCCGAGGGACCCAAAAATGCATTGAGGAACCCAAAAATGGCCTGAGGAACCCAAAAATGGCCTGAGGAACCCAAAAAGGGATTGAGGAATACAAAAATGGATTGAGGAAACCTAAAATCGATTCAGGGATCCAAAAATGGATTGAGGGACCCAAAAATGGTTTGAGGAACCCAAGAATGGGCTGAGGAAACTAAAATTGGGCTGAGTGACCAAAGAATGGGTTTAGGAACTCAAAAATGGATTGAGGAACCCATAAATAGATTGAGGAAACGAAAAATGGATTGAGGCACCCAAACTTGGGCCGAGGGACACAAAAAATGGATTGAGGAACACAAAAATGGATTCAGGGACCCAAAAATGGATTGAGGAACCCAAAGAAGGATTGAGGGACCAAAAAATGGCCTGAGGCACCCAGAAAGTGATTGCTGAACCCAAAAATGGATTGAGGAACCCAAAAATGGATCGAGCAACCCAAAAATTTGTTGAGGGACTCAAAAATGGATTGAGGAAACCAAGAATGGATTGAGGAACTCATAAATGGATTGAGGGACCCAAAAATGGGCTGAGGGACCCAGAAATGGATTGAGGGAGCCAAGAACGGATTCAGGGTCCCAAAAATGGATTGAGGGACCCAAAAATGGGATCAGGGACCCAAAAACTGATTGAGGAATCCAAAAATGGATTGAGGGAACAAAAATGGTCTGAGGGACCCAAAAATGTATTGAGGAACTCAAAAATGGATTGAGGAAGCAAAAAAAGGTTTGCGGGACCCAAAAATGGATTGAGGAACCCAAATACGGATTGAGGAACCCAAAAATGGGCTTAGGAAGCCAAAAATGGATTGAGGGACCCAAAAATGGTCCGAGGGACCCAAAAAAAAAAAATTGAGGGGCCCAAAAATGGGCTGAGGAACCCAAAAAATGGATGGAGAGACACAAGAATGGCCTGAGTGTACCAAAATGGCCTGAGGGACCCAAAATCTGATTGAGGAAAACAAAAATGGATTGAGGAACCGAAAAATGGGTCGAGGAACCCAAAAATGGATTGAGGAACGAAAAATGGGCTGAGGGACCCAAAAATGGATTGAGGGAACCAAAAATTGATTTAGGAACCCAAAAATGGGCATCGGCACCCAAAAATGGATTGAGGGACTCAAAAATGGGCTGAGGGACCCAAAAATGGCCTGAAGAACCAAAAATGTGCTGAGGAACCCAAAAAATGGCCTGAGGAACCCAAAAATGGATTGAGGAAACCAAAAATCGTTTCAGGTATCCAAGAATGGATTGAGGGACCCAAAAATGGATTTAGGAACCCCAAAATGGGCTGAGGAAACTAAAATTGGTCTGACGAATAAAACAATGGGCTGAGGGACCCAAAAATGGATTGAGGAACCCAAAAATGGGCTGCGGAACCCAAAAATGGGCTGAGGGTCCCAAAAATAGATTGAAAGAACCAAAAATGGGATTAGGGAACCAAAAATGGGCTGAGGGACCAAAAAAATGGGTTGAGGAACCCAAAAATCGATTCAGGAATCCAAAAATGGATTGGGGAACCCAAAAATGGGTACAGGAACCGAAAAATGGTCTGAGTGCACCAAAATGGCCTGAGAGACCCAAAAACTGAATGAGAAACAGAAAAATGGAATGAGGAACCGAAAAATGGTCTGGGGTAGTGAAAAATGGATTGAGGAATCCAAGAATGGATTGAGGAAGCCAAAAATGGATTGAGGGACCCAACAACGGATTGAGGAACCCAAAAATGGATTGAGGGACCAAAAATGCATCGAGAAACCCAAAAATGGATTGAGGAACCCAAAAATAGATTAACGGACCCAAAAATGGATTGAGGCACCCAAAAATAGGCAGAGGGACCCAAAAATGGATTGAAGGACCCAAAAATGGATTGAGGAACTTAGAAATGGATTTAGGAACCCAAAAATGGATTGAGGTACCCAAAAATAGGCTGAGGAAACCAAAAATGGATTGAGGGAGCCAAAAATGGATTGAGGAAACCAAAAATGGGCCGAGGGACCCAAAAATGCATTGAGGAACCCAAAAATGGCCTGAGGAACCCAAAAATGGCCTGAGGAACCCAAAAAGGGATTGAGGAATACAAAAATGGATTGAGGAAACCTAAAATCGATTCAGGGATCCAAAAATGGATTGAGGGACCCAAAAATGGTTTGAGGAACCCAAGAATGGGCTGAGGAAACTAAAATTGGGCTGAGTGACCAAAGAATGGGTTTAGGAACTCAAAAATGGATTGAGGAACCCATAAATAGATTGAGGAAACGAAAAATGGATTGAGGCACCCAAACTTGGGCCGAGGGACACAAAAAATGGATTGAGGAACACAAAAATGGATTCAGGGACCCAAAAATGGATTGAGGAACCCAAAGAAGGATTGAGGGACCAAAAAATGGCCTGAGGCACCCAGAAAGTGATTGCTGAACCCAAAAATGGATTGAGGAACCCAAAAATGGATCGAGCAACCCAAAAATTTGTTGAGGTACTCAAAAATGGATTGAGGAAACCAAGAATGGATTGAGGAACTCATAAATGGATTGAGGGACCCAAAAATGGGCTGAGGGACCCAAAAATGGCCTGAAGAACCAAAAATGTGATGAGGAACCCAAAAATGGGCTGAGGAAACTAAAATTGGGCTGAGGAAACAAAAAATGGACTGAGGGACCAAAAAATGGATTGAGGAACCCAAAAATGGCCTGAGGAACCCAAAAACGGATTGAGGAACCCAAAAATGGATTGAGGAATCCAAAAATGGACTGAGGAAACGAAAATTGGGCTGAGGGACCAAAAAATGGATTGAGGAACACAAAAATGGATTGAGGAATCCAAAAATGGATTGAGGAACCCAAAAATAGATTGAGGAAACGAAAAATGGATTGAGGCACCCAAAATGGGGCCGAGGGACACAAAGAATGGATTGAGGAACACAAAAATGGATTCAGGGACCCAAAGAAGTATTGAGGGAACAAAAAATGGCCTGAGGCACCCAAAAAGAGATTGAGGAACACAAAAATGGATTGAGGAACCGAAAAATGGGTCGAGGAAACCAAAAATGGATTGAGGAACCCAAAACTGGATCGAGGAACCCAAAAAAGGGTTGAGGTACTCAAAAATGGATTGAGGAAACCATGAATGGATTGAGGAACCCAAAAATAGATTGAGGAAATTAAAAATGGATTGAGGCATCCAAAATTGGGCCGAGGGACACAAAAAATGGATTGAGGAACACAAAAATGGATTCAGGGACCCAAAAATGGATTGAGGAACCCAAAGAAAAATTGAAGGACCAAAAAATGGCCTGAGGCACCCAAAAACAGATTGAGGAACACAGAAATGGATTGAAGAACCGAAGAATGGGTCGAGGAACACAAAAATGGGTTGAGGTACTCAAAAATGGATTGAGGAAACCAAGAATGGATTGAGGAATCCAAAAATGCATTGAGGGACCCAAAAATAGATTGATGAACCCAAAAATAGATTAAGGGACCCAAAAATGGGCTGAGCGACCCAGAAATGGATTGAGGGACCCAAGAACGGATTCAGGGTCCCAAAAATGGATTGAGGGACCCAAAAATGGGATCAGGGACCCAAAAACTGATTGAGGAATCCAAAAATGGATTGAGGGAACAAAAATGGTCTGAGGGACCCAAAAATGTATTGAGGAACTCAAAAATGGATTGAGGAAGCAAAAAAAGGTTTGCGGGACCCAAAAATGGATTGAGGAACCCAAATACGGATTGAGGAACCGAAAAATGGGCTTAGGAAGCCAAAAATGGATTGAGGGACCCAAAAATGGTCCGAGGGACCCAAAAAAAAAAATTGAGGGGCCCAAAAATGGGCTGAGGAACCCAAAAAATGGATGGAGAGACACAAGAATGGCCTGAGTGTACCAAAATGGCCTGAGGGACCCAAAATCTGATTGAGGAAAACAAAAATGGATTGAGGAACCGAAAAATGGGTCGAGGAACCCAAAAATGGATTGAGGAACGAAAAATGGGCTGAGGGACCCAAAAATGGATTGAGGGAACCAAAAATTGATTTAGGAACCCAAAAATGGGCATCGGCACCCAAAAATGGATTGAGGGACTCAAAAATGGGCTGAGGGACCCAAAAATGGCCTGAAGAACCAAAAATGTGCTGAGGAACCCAAAAAATGGCCTGAGGAACCCAAAAATGGATTGAGGAAACCAAAAATCGTTTCAGGTATCCAAGAATGGATTGAGGGACCCAAAAATGGATTTAGGAACCCCAAAATGGGCTGAGGAAACTAAAATTGGTCTGACGAATAAAACAATGGGCTGAGGGACCCAAAAATGGATTGAGGAACCCAAAAATGGGCTGCGGAACCCAAAAATGGGCTGAGGGTCCCAAAAATAGATTGAAAGAACCAAAAATGGGATTAGGGAACCAAAAATGGGCTGAGGGACCAAAAAAATGGGTTGAGGAACCCAAAAATCGATTCAGGAACCCAAAAATGGATTGGGGAACCCAAAAATGGGTACAGGAACCGAAAAATGGTCTGAGTGCACCAAAATGGCCTGAGAGACCCAAAAACTGAATGAGAAACAGAAAAATGGAATGAGGAACCGAAAAATGGTCTGGGGTAGTGAAAAATGGATTGAGGAATCCAAGAATAGATTGAGGAACCCAAAAATGGATTGAGGGACCAAAAATGCATCGAGAAACCCAAAAATGGATTGAGGAACCCAAAAATAGATTAACGGACCCAAAAATGGATTGAGGCACCCAAAAATAGGCAGAGGGACCCAAAAATGGATTGAGGGACCCAAAAATGGATTGAGGAACTTAGAAATGGATTTAGGAACCCAAAAATGGATTGAGGTACCCAAAAATAGGCTGTGGAAACAAAAAATGGATTGAGGGAGCCAAAAATGGATTGAGGAAACCAAAAATGGGCCGAGGGACCCAAAAATGCATTGAGGAACCCAAAAATGGCCTGAGGAACCCAAAAATGGCCTGAGGAACCCAAAAAGGGATTGAGGAATACAAAAATGGATTGAGGAAACCTAAAATCGATTCAGGGATCCAAAAATGGATTGAGGGACCCAAAAATGGTTTGAGGAACCCAAGAATGGGCTGAGGAAACTAAAATTGGGCTGAGTGACCAAAGAATGGGTTTAGGAACTCAAAAATGGATTGAGGAACCCATAAATAGATTGAGGAAACGAAAAATGGATTGAGGCACCCAAACTTGGGCCGAGGGACACAAAAAATGGATTGAGGAACACAAAAATGGATTCAGGGACCCAAAAATGGATTGAGGAACCCAAAGAAGGATTGAGGGACCAAAAAATGGCCTGAGGCACCCAGAAAGTGATTGCTGAACCCAAAAATGGATCGAGCAACCCAAAAATTTGTTGAGGGACTCAAAAATGGATTGAGGAAACCAAGAATGGATTGAGGAACTCATAAATGGATTGAGGGACTCAAAAATGGGCTGAGGGACCCAAAAATGGCCTGAAGAACCAAAAATGTGCTGAGGAACCCAAAAAATGGCCTGAGGAACCCAAAAATGGATTGAGGAAACCAAAAATCGTTTCAGGTATCCAAGAATGGATTGAGGGACCCAAAAATGGATTTAGGAACCCCAAAATGGGCTGAGGAAACTAAAATTGGTCTGACGAATAAAACAATGGGCTGAGGGACCCAAAAATGGATTGAGGAACCCAAAAATGGGCTGCGGAACCCAAAAATGGGCTGAGGGTCCCAAAAATAGATTGAAAGAACCAAAAATGGGATTAGGGAACCAAAAATGGGCTGAGGGACCAAAAAAAATGGGTTGAGGAACCCAAAAATCGATTCAGGAACCCAAAAATGGATTGGGGAACCCAAAAATGGGTACAGGAACCGAGAAATGGTCTGAGTGCACCAAAATGGCCTGAGAGACCCAAAAACTGAATGAGAAACAGAAAAATGGATTGAGGAACCGAAAAATGGTCTGGGGTAGTGAAAAATGGATTGAGGAATCCAAGAATGGATTGAGGAACCCAAAAATGGATTGAGGGACCCAACAACAGATTGAGGAACCCAAAAATGGATTGAGGGACCAAAAATGCATCGAGAAACCCAAAAATGGATTGAGGAACCCAAAAATAGATTAACGGACCCAAAAATGGATTGAGGCACCCAAAAATAGGCAGAGGGACCCAAAAATGGATTGAGGGACCCAAAATGGATTGAGGAACTTAGAAATGGATTTAGGAACCCAAAAATGGATTGAGGTACCCAAAAATAGGCTGAGGAAACGAAAAATGGATTGAGGGAGCCAAAAATGGATTGAGGAAACCAAAAATGGGCCGAGGGACCCAAAAATGCATTGAGGAACCCAAAAATGGCCTGAGGAACCCAAAAATGGCCTGAGGAACCCAAAAAGGGATTGAGGAATACAAAAATGGATTGAGGAAACCTAAAATCGATTCAGGGATCCAAAAATGGATTGAGGGACCCAAAAATGGTTTGAGGAACCCAAGAATGGGCTGAGGAAACTAAAATTGGGCTGAGTGACCAAAGAATGGGTTTAGGAACTCAAAAATGGATTGAGGAACCCATAAATAGATTGAGGAAACGAAAAATGGATTGAGGCACCCAAACTTGGGCCGAGGGACACAAAAAATGGATTGAGGAACACAAAAATGGATTCAGGGACCCAAAAATGGATTGAGGAACCCAAAGAAGGATTGAGGGACCAAAAAATGGCCTGAGGCACCCAGAAAGTGATTGCTGAACCCAAAAATGCATTGAGGAACCCAAAAATGGATCGAGCAACCCAAAAATTTGTTGAGGTACTCAAAAATGGATTGAGGAAACCAAGAATGGATTGAGGAACTCATAAATGGATTGAGGGACCCAAAAATGGGCTGAGGGACCCAAAAATGGCCTGAAGAACCAAAAATGTGATGAGGAACCCAAAAATGGGCTGAGGAAACTAAAATTGGGCTGAGGAAACAAAAAATGGACTGAGGGACCAAAAAATGGATTGAGGAACCCAAAAATGGCCTGAGGAACCCAAAAACGGATTGAGGAACCCAAAAATGGATTGAGGAATCCAAAAATGGACTGAGGAAACGAAAATTGGGCTGAGGGACCAAAAAATGGATTGAGGAACACAAAAATGGATTGAGGAATCCAAAAATGGATTGAGGAACCCAAAAATAGATTGAGGAAACGAAAAATGGATTGAGGCACCCAAAATGGGGCCGAGGGACACAAAGAATGGATTGAGGAACACAAAAATGGATTCAGGGACCCAAAGAAGTATTGAGGGAACAAAAAATGGCCTGAGGCACCCAAAAAGAGATTGAGGAACACAAAAATGGATTGAGGAACCGAAAAATGGGTCGAGGAAACCAAAAATGGATTGAGGAACCCAAAACTGGATCGAGGAACCCAAAAAAGGGTTGAGGTACTCAAAAATGGATTGAGGAAACCAAGAATGGATTGAGGAACCCAAAAATAGATTGAGGAAATTAAAAATGGATTGAGGCATCCAAAATTGGGCCGAGGGACACAAAAAATGGATTGAGGAACACAAAAATGGATTCAGGGACCCAAAAATGGATTGAGGAACCCAAAGAAAAATTGAAGGACCAAAAAATGGCCTGAGGCACCCAAAAACAGATTGAGGAACACAGAAATGGATTGAAGAACCGAAGAATGGGTCGAGGAACACAAAAATGGGTTGAGGTACTCAAAAATGGATTGAGGAAACCAAGAATGGATTGAGGAATCCAAAAATGCATTGAGGGACCCAAAAATAGATTGATGAACCCAAAAATAGATTAAGGGACCCAAAAATGGGCTGAGCGACCCAGAAATGGATTGAGGGACCCAAGAACGGATTCAGGGTCCCAAAAATGGATTGAGGGACCCAAAAATGGGATCAGGGACCCAAAAACTGATTGAGGAATCCAAAAATGGATTGAGGGAACAAAAATGGTCTGAGGGACC
This sequence comes from Dromococcyx pavoninus, assembly GCA_033558185.1. NCBI lineage: Eukaryota > Metazoa > Chordata > Aves > Cuculiformes > Neomorphidae > Dromococcyx > Dromococcyx pavoninus. The sequence goes on from JAUMJL010002005.1 coordinate 16,982, forward strand.
CAAAAATGTATTGAGGAACTCAAAAATGGATTGAGGAAGCAAAAAAAGGTTTGCGGGACCCAAAAATGGATTGAGGAACCCAAATACGGATTGAGGAACCGAAAAATGGGCTTAGGAAGCCAAAAATGGATTGAGGGACCCAAAAATGGTCCGAGGGACCCAAAAAAAAAAATTGAGGGGCCCAAAAATGGGCTGAGGAACCCAAAAAATGGATGGAGAGACACAAGAATGGCCTGAGTGTACCAAAATGGCCTGAGGGACCCAAAATCTGATTGAGGAAAACAAAAATGGATTGAGGAACCGAAAAATGGGTCGAGGAACCCAAAAATGGATTGAGGAACGAAAAATGGGCTGAGGGACCCAAAAATGGATTGAGGGAACCAAAAATTGATTTAGGAACCCAAAAATGGGCATCGGCACCCAAAAATGGATTGAGGGACTCAAAAATGGGCTGAGGGACCCAAAAATGGCCTGAAGAACCAAAAATGTGCTGAGGAACCCAAAAAATGGCCTGAGGAACCCAAAAATGGATTGAAGAAACCAAAAATCGTTTCAGGTATCCAAGAATGGATTGAGGGACCCAAAAATGGATTTAGGAACCCCAAAATGGGCTGAGGAAACTAAAATTGGTCTGACGAATAAAACAATGGGCTGAGGGACCCAAAAATGGATTGAGGAACCCAAAAATGGGCTGCGGAACCCAAAAATGGGCTGAGGGTCCCAAAAATAGATTGAAAGAACCAAAAATGGGATTAGGGAACCAAAAATGGGCTGAGGGACCAAAAAAATGGGTTGAGGAACCCAAAAATCGATTCAGGAACCCAAAAATGGATTGGGGAACCCAAAAATGGGTACAGGAACCGAAAAATGGTCTGAGTGCACCAAAATGGCCTGAGAGACCCAAAAACTGAATGAGAAACAGAAAAATGGAATGAGGAACCGAAAAATGGTCTGGGGTAGTGAAAAATGGATTGAGGAATCCAAGAATAGATTGAGGAACCCAAAAATGGATTGAGGGACCAAAAATGCATCGAGAAACCCAAAAATGGATTGAGGAACCCAAAAATAGATTAACGGACCCAAAAATGGATTGAGGCACCCAAAAATAGGCAGAGGGACCCAAAAATGGATTGAGGGACCCAAAAATGGATTGAGGAACTTAGAAATGGATTTAGGAACCCAAAAATGGATTGAGGTACCCAAAAATAGGCTGTGGAAACAAAAAATGGATTGAGGGAGCCAAAAATGGATTGAGGAAACCAAAAATGGGCCGAGGGACCCAAAAATGCATTGAGGAACCCAAAAATGGCCTGAGGAACCCAAAAATGGCCTGAGGAACCCAAAAAGGGATTGAGGAATACAAAAATGGATTGAGGAAACCTAAAATCGATTCAGGGATCCAAAAATGGATTGAGGGACCCAAAAATGGTTTGAGGAACCCAAGAATGGGCTGAGGAAACTAAAATTGGGCTGAGTGACCAAAGAATGGGTTTAGGAACTCAAAAATGGATTGAGGAACCCATAAATAGATTGAGGAAACGAAAAATGGATTGAGGCACCCAAACTTGGGCCGAGGGACACAAAAAATGGATTGAGGAACACAAAAATGGATTCAGGGACCCAAAAATGGATTGAGGAACCCAAAGAAGGATTGAGGGACCAAAAAATGGCCTGAGGCACCCAGAAAGTGATTGCTGAACCCAAAAATGGATCGAGCAACCCAAAAATTTGTTGAGGGACTCAAAAATGGATTGAGGAAACCAAGAATGGATTGAGGAACTCATAAATGGATTGAGGGACTCAAAAATGGGCTGAGGGACCCAAAAATGGCCTGAAGAACCAAAAATGTGCTGAGGAACCCAAAAAATGGCCTGAGGAACCCAAAAATGGATTGAGGAAACCAAAAATCGTTTCAGGTATCCAAGAATGGATTGAGGGACCCAAAAATGGATTTAGGAACCCCAAAATGGGCTGAGGAAACTAAAATTGGTCTGACGAATAAAACAATGGGCTGAGGGACCCAAAAATGGATTGAGGAACCCAAAAATGGGCTGCGGAACCCAAAAATGGGCTGAGGGTCCCAAAAATAGATTGAAAGAACCAAAAATGGGATTAGGGAACCAAAAATGGGCTGAGGGACCAAAAAAAATGGGTTGAGGAACCCAAAAATCGATTCAGGAACCCAAAAATGGATTGGGGAACCCAAAAATGGGTACAGGAACCGAGAAATGGTCTGAGTGCACCAAAATGGCCTGAGAGACCCAAAAACTGAATGAGAAACAGAAAAATGGATTGAGGAACCGAAAAATGGTCTGGGGTAGTGAAAAATGGATTGAGGAATCCAAGAATGGATTGAGGAACCCAAAAATGGATTGAGGGACCCAACAACAGATTGAGGAACCCAAAAATGGATTGAGGGACCAAAAATGCATCGAGAAACCCAAAAATGGATTGAGGAACCCAAAAATAGATTAACGGACCCAAAAATGGATTGAGGCACCCAAAAATAGGCAGAGGGACCCAAAAATGGATTGAGGGACCCAAAATGGATTGAGGAACTTAGAAATGGATTTAGGAACCCAAAAATGGATTGAGGTACCCAAAAATAGGCTGAGGAAACGAAAAATGGATTGAGGGAGCCAAAAATGGATTGAGGAAACCAAAAATGGGCCGAGGGACCCAAAAATGCATTGAGGAACCCAAAAATGGCCTGAGGAACCCAAAAATGGCCTGAGGAACCCAAAAAGGGATTGAGGAATACAAAAATGGATTGAGGAAACCTAAAATCGATTCAGGGATCCAAAAATGGATTGAGGGACCCAAAAATGGTTTGAGGAACCCAAGAATGGGCTGAGGAAACTAAAATTGGGCTGAGTGACCAAAGAATGGGTTTAGGAACTCAAAAATGGATTGAGGAACCCATAAATAGATTGAGGAAACGAAAAATGGATTGAGGCACCCAAACTTGGGCCGAGGGACACAAAAAATGGATTGAGGAACACAAAAATGGATTCAGGGACCCAAAAATGGATTGAGGAACCCAAAGAAGGATTGAGGGACCAAAAAATGGCCTGAGGCACCCAGAAAGTGATTGCTGAACCCAAAAATGCATTGAGGAACCCAAAAATGGATCGAGCAACCCAAAAATTTGTTGAGGGACTCAAAAATGGATTGAGGAAACCAAGAATGGATTGAGGAACTCATAAATGGATTGAGGGACCCAAAAATGGGCTGAGGGACCCAGAAATGGATTGAGGGACCCAAGAACGGATTCAGGGTCCCAAAAATGGATTGAGGGACCCAAAAATGGGATCAGGGACCCCAAAACTGATTGAGGAATCCAAAAATGGATTGAGGGAACAAAAATGGTCTGAGGGACCCAAGAATGTATTGAGGAACTCAAAAATGGATTGAGGAAGCAAAAAAAGGTTTGCGGGACCCAAAAATGGATTGAGGAACCCAAATACGGATTGAGGAACCCAAAAATGGGCTTAGGAAGCCAAAAATGGATTGAGGGACCCAAAAATGGTCCGAGGGACCCAAAAAAAAAAAATTGAGGGGCCCAAAAATGGGCTGAAGAACCCAAAAAATGGATGGAGAGACACAAGAATGGCCTGAGTGTACCAAAATGGCCTGAGGGACCCAAAATCTGATTGAGGAAAACAAAAATGGATTGAGGAACCGAAAAATGGGTCGAGGAACCCAAAAATGGATTGAGGAACGAAAAATGGGCTGAGGGACCCAAAAATGGATTGAGGGAACCAAAAATTGTTTTAGGAACCCAAAAATGGGCATCGGCACCCAAAAATGGATTGAGGGACTCAAAAATGGGCTGAGGGACCCAAAAATGGCCTGAAGAACCAAAAATGTGCTGAGGAACCCAAAAAATGGCCTGAGGAACCCAAAAATGGATTGAGGAAACCAAAAATCGTTTCAGGTATCCAAGAATGGATTGAGGGACCCAAAAATGGATTTAGGAACCCCAAAATGGGCTGAGGAAACTAAAATTGGTCTGACGAATAAAACAATGGGCTGAGGGACCCAAAAATGGATTGAGGAACCCAAAAATGGGCTGCGGAAACCAAAAATGGGCTGAGGGTCCCAAAAATAGATTGAAAGAACCAAAAATGGGATTAGGGAACCAAAAATGGGCTGAGGGACCAAAAAAATGGGTTGAGGAACCCAAAAATCGATTCAGGAACCCAAAAATGGATTGGGGAACCCAAAAATGGGTACAGGAACCGAGAAATGGTCTGAGTGCACCAAAATGGCCTGAGAGACCCAAAAACTGAATGAGAAACAGAAAAATGGAATGAGGAACCGAAAAATGGTCTGGGGTAGTGAAAAATGGATTGAGGAATCCAAGAATGGATTGAGGAAGCCAAAAATGGATTGAGGGACCCAACAACAGATTGAGGAACCCAAAAATGGATTGAGGGACCAAAAATGCATCGAGAAACCCAAAAATGGATTGAGGAACCCAAAAATAGATTAACGGACCCAAAAATGGATTGAGGCACCCAAAAATAGGCAGAGGGACCCAAAAATGGATTGAGGGACCCAAAAATGGATTGAGGAACTTAGAAATGGATTTAGGAACCCAAAAATGGATTGAGGTACCCAAAAATAGGCTGAGGAAACCAAAAATGGATTGAGGGAGCCAAAAATGGATTGAGGAAACCAAAAATGGGCCGAGGGACCCAAAAATGCATTGAGGAACCCAAAAATGGCCTGAGGAACCCAAAAATGGCCTGAGGAACCCAAAAAGGGATTGAGGAATACAAAAATGGATTGAGGAAACCTAAAATCGATTCAGGGATCCAAAAATGGATTGAGGGACCCAAAAATGGTTTGAGGAACCCAAGAATGGGCTGAGGAAACTAAAATTGGGCTGAGTGACCAAAGAATGGGTTTAGGAACTCAAAAATGGATTGAGGAACCCATAAATAGATTGAGGAAACGAAAAATGGATTGAGGCACCCAAACTTGGGCCGAGGGACACAAAAAATGGATTGAGGAACACAAAAATGGATTCAGGGACCCAAAAATGGATTGAGGAACCCAAAGAAGGATTGAGGGACCAAAAAATGGCCTGAGGCACCCAGAAAGTGATTGCTGAACCCAAAAATGGATTGAGGAACCCAAAAATGGATCGAGCAACCCAAAAATTTGTTGAGGGACTCAAAAATGGATTGAGGAAACCAAGAATGGATTGAGGAACTCATAAATGGATTGAGGGACCCAAAAATGGGCTGAGGGACCCAAAAATGGCCTGAAGAACCAAAAATGTGATGAGGAACCCAAAAATGGGCTGAGGAAACTAAAATTGGGCTGAGGAAACAAAAAATGGACTGAGGGACCAAAAAATGGATTGAGGAACCCAAAAATGGCCTGAGGAACCCAAAAACGGATTGAGGAACCCAAAAATGGATTGAGGAATCCAAAAATGGAACGATGAAACGAAAATTGGGCTGAGGGACCAAAAAATGGATTGAGGAACACAAAAATGGATTGAGGAATCCAAAAATTGATTGAGGAACCCAAAAATAGATTGAGGAAACGAAAAACGGATTGAGGCACCCAAAATGGGGCCGAGGGACACAAAGAATGGATTGAGGAACACAAAAATGGATTCAGGGACCCAAAGAAGTATTGAGGGAACAAAAAATGGCCTGAGGCACACAAAAAGAGATTGAGGAACACAAAAATGGATTGAGGAACCGAAAAATGGGTCGAGGAAACCAAAAATGGATTGAGGAACCCAAAACTGGATCGGGGAACCCAAAAAAGGGTTGAGGTACTCAAAAATGGATTGAGGAAACCAAGAATGGATTGAGGAACCCAAAAATAGATTGAGGAAACTAAAAATGGATTGAGGCATCCAAAATTGGGCCGAGGGACACAAAAAATGGATTGAGGAACACAAAAATGGATTCAGGGACCCAAAAATGGATTGAGGAACCCAAAGAAAAATTGAAGGACCAAAAAATGGCCTGAGGCACCCAAAAACAGATTGAGGAACACAGAAATGGATTGAAGAACCGAAGAATGGGTCGAGGAACCCAAAAATGGGTTGAGGTACTCAAAAATGGATTGAGGAAACCAAGAATGGATTGAGGAATCCAAAAATGCATTGAGGGACCCAAAAATAGATTGATGAACCCAAAAATAGATTAAGGGACCCAAAAATGGGCTGAGGGACCCAGAAATGGATTGAGGGACCCAAGAACGGATTCAGGGTCCCAAAAATGGATTGAGGGACCCAAAAATGGGATCAGGGACCCAAAAACTGATTGAGGAATCCAAAAATGGATTGAGGGAACAAAAATGGTCTGAGGGACCCAAAAATGTATTGAGGAACTCAAAAATGGATTGAGGAAGCAAAAAAAGGTTTGCGGGACCCAAAAATGGATTGAGGAACCCAAACACGGATTGAGGAACCCAAAAATGGGCTTAGGAAGCCAAAAATGGATTGAGGGACCCAAAAATGGTCCGAGGGACCCAAAAAAAAAAATTGAGGGGCCCAAAAATGGGCTGAGGAACCCAAAAAATGGATGGAGAGACACAAGAATGGCCTGAGTGTACCAAAATGGCCTGAGGGACCCAAAATCTGATTGAGGAAAACAAAAATGGATTGAGGAACCGAAAAATGGGTCGAGGAACCCAAAAATGGATTGAGGAACGAAAAATGGGCTGAGGGACCCAAAAATGGATTGAGGGAACCAAAAATTGATTTAGGAACCCAAAAATGGGCATCGGCACCCAAAAATGGATTGAGGGACTCAAAAATGGGCTGAGGGACCCAAAAATGGCCTGAAGAACCAAAAATGTGCTGAGGAACCCAAAAAATGGCCTGAGGAACCCCAAAATGGATTGAGGAAACCAAAAATCGTTTCAGGTATCCAAGAATGGATTGAGGGACCCAAAAATGGATTTAGGAACCCCAAAATGGGCTGAGGAAACTAAAATTGGTCTGACGAATAAAACAATGGGCTGAGGGACCCAAAAATGGATTGAGGAACCCAAAAATGGGCTGCGGAACCCAAAAATGGGCTGAGGGTCCCAAAAATAGATTGAAAGAACCAAAAATGGGATTAGGGAACCAAAAATGGGCTGAGGGACCAAAAAAATGGGTTGAGGAACCCAAAAATCGATTCAGGAACCCAAAAATGGATTGGGGAACCCAAAAATGGGTACAGGAACCGAAAAATGGTCTGAGTGCACCAAAATGGCCTGAGAGACCCAAAAACTGAATGAGAAACAGAAAAATGGAATGAGGAACCGAAAAATGGTCTGGGGTAGTGAAAAATGGATTGAGGAATCCAAGAATAGATTGAGGAACCCAAAAATGGATTGAGGGACCCAAAAACGGATTGAGGAACCCAAAAATGGATTGAGGGACCAAAAATGCATCGAGAAACCCAAAAATGGATTGAGGAACCCAAAAATAGATTAACGGACCCAAAAATGGATTGAGGCACCCAAAAATAGGCAGAGGGACCCAAAAATGGATTGAGGGACCCAAAATGGATTGAGGAACTTAGAAATGGATTTAGGAACCCAAAAATGGATTGAGGTACCCAAAAATAGGCTGAGGAAACAAAAAATGGATAGAGGGAGCCAAAAATGGATTGAGGAAACCAAAAATGGGCCGAGGGACCCAAAAATGCATTGAGGAACCCAAAAATGGCCTGAGGAACCCAAAAATGGCCTGAGGAACCCAAAAAGGGATTGAGGAATACAAAAATGGATTGAGGAAACCTAAAATCGATTCAGGGATCCAAAAATGGATTGAGGGACCCAAAAATGGTTTGAGGAACCCAAGAATGGGCTGAGGAAACTAAAATTGGGCTGAGTGACCAAAGAATGGGTTTAGGAACTCAAAAATGGATTGAGGAACCCATAAATAGATTGAGGAAACGAAAAATGGATTGAGGCACCCAAACTTGGGCCGAGGGACACAAAAAATGGATTGAGGAACACAAAAATGGATTCAGGGACCCAAAAATGGATTGAGGAACCCAAAGAAGGATTGAGGGACCAAAAAATGGCCTGAGGCACCCAGAAAGTGATTGCTGAACCCAAAAATGGATTGAGGAACCCAAAAATGGATCGAGCAACCCAAAAATTTGTTGAGGGACTCAAAAATGGATTGAGGAAACCAAGAATGGATTGAGGAACTCATAAATGGATTGAGGGACCCAAAAATGGGCTGAGGGACCCAAAAATGGCCTGAAGAACCAAAAATGTGATGAGGAACCCAAAAATGGGCTGAGGAAACTAAAATTGGGCTGAGGAAACAAAAAATGGACTGAGGGACCAAAAAATGGATTGAGGAACCCAAAAATGGCCTGAGGAACCCAAAAACGGATTGAGGAACCCAAAAATGGATTGAGGAATCAAAAAATGGGCTGAGGAAACGAAAATTGGGCTGAGGGACCAAAAAATGGATTGAGGAACACAAAAATGGATTGAGGAATCCAAAAATTGATTGAGGAACCCAAAAATAGATTGAGGAAACGAAAAATGGATTGAGGCACTCAAAATGGGGCCGAGGGACACAAAGAATGGATTGAGGAACTCAAAAATAGATTCAGGGACCCAAAGAAGTATTGAGGGAACAAAAAAATGGCCTGAGGCACACAAAAAGACATTGAGGAACACAAAAATGGATTGAGGAACCGAAAAATGGGTCGAAGAAACCAAAAATGGATTGAGGAACCCAAAAATGGATCGAGGAACCCAAAAAAGGGTTGAGGTACTCAAAAATGGATTGAGGAAACCAAGAATGGATTGAGGAACCCAAAAATAGATTGAGGAAACTAAAAATGGATTGAGGCATCCAAAATTGGGCCGAGGGACACAAAAAATGGATTGAGGAACACAAAAATGGATTCAGGGACCCAAAGAAGTATTGAGGGAACAAAAAATGGCCTGAGGCACCCAAAAAGAGATTGAGGAACACAAAAATGGATTGAGGAACCGAAAAACGGGTCGAGGAAACCAAAAATGGATTGAGGAACCCAAAACTGGATCGAGGAACCCAAAAAAGGGTTGAGGTACTCAAAAATGGATTGAGGAAACCAAGAATGGATTGAGGAACCCAAAAATAGATTGAGGAAACTAAAAATGGATTGAGGCATCCAAAATTGGGCCGAGGGACACAAAAAATGGATTGAGGAACACAAAAATGGATTCAGGGACCCAAAAATGGATTGAGGAACCCAAAGAAAAATTGAAGGACCAAAAAATGGCCTGAGGCACCCAAAAACAGATTGAGGAACACAGAAATGGATTGAGGAACTGAAGAATGGGTCGAGGAACCCAAAAATGGGTTGAGGTACTCAAAAATGGATTGAGGAAACCAAGAATGGATTGAGGAATCCAAAAATGCATTGAGGGACCCAAAAATAGATTGATGAACCCAAAAATAGATTAAGGGACCCAAAAATGGGCTGAGGGACCCAGAAATGGATTGAGGGACCCAAGAACGGATTCAGGGTCCCAAAAATGGATTGAGGAACCCAAAAATAGATTAACGGACCCAAAAATGGATTGAGGCACCCAAAAATAGGCAGAGGGACCCAAAAATGGATTGAGGGACCCAAAAATAGGCTGAGGAAACAAAAAATGGATAGAGGGAGCCAAAAATGGATTGAGGAAACCAAAAATGGGCCGAGGGACCCAAAAATGCATTGAGGAACCCAAAAATGGCCTGAGGAACCCAAAAAGGGATTGAGGAATACAAAAATGGATTGAGGAAACCTAAAATCGATTCAGGGATCCAAAAATGGATTGAGGGACCCAAAAATGGTTTGAGGAACCCAAGAATGGGCTGAGGAAACTAAAATTGGGCTGAGTGACCAAAGAATGGGTTTAGGAACTCAAAAATGGATTGAGGAACCCATAAATAGATTGAGGAAACGAAAAATGGATTGAGGCACCCAAACTTGGGCCGAGGGACACAAAAAATGGATTGAGGAACACAAAAATGGATTCAGGGACCCAAAAATGGATTGAGGAACCCAAAGAAGGATTGAGGGACCAAAAAATGGCCTGAGGCACCCAGAAAGTGATTGCTGAACCCAAAAATGGATCGAGCAACCCAAAAATTTGTTGAGGGACTCAAAAATGGATTGAGGAAACCAAGAATGGATTGAGGAACTCATAAATGGATTGAGGGACTCAAAAATGGGCTGAGGGACCCAAAAATGGCCTGAAGAACCAAAAATGTGCTGAGGAACCCAAAAAATGGCCTGAGGAACCCAAAAATGGATTGAGGAAACCAAAAATCGTTTCAGGTATCCAAGAATGGATTGAGGGACCCAAAAATGGATTTAGGAACCCCAAAATGGGCTGAGGAAACTAAAATTGGTCTGACGAATAAAACAATGGGCTGAGGGACCCAAAAATGGATTGAGGAACCCAAAAATGGGCTGCGGAACCCAAAAATGGGCTGAGGGTCCCAAAAATAGATTGAAAGAACCAAAAATGGGATTAGGGAACCAAAAATGGGCTGAGGGACCAAAAAAAATGGGTTGAGGAACCCAAAAATCGATTCAGGAACCCAAAAATGGATTGGGGAACCCAAAAATGGGTACAGGAACCGAGAAATGGTCTGAGTGCACCAAAATGGCCTGAGAGACCCAAAAACTGAATGAGAAACAGAAAAATGGATTGAGGAACCGAAAAATGGTCTGGGGTAGTGAAAAATGGATTGAGGAATCCAAGAATGGATTGAGGAAGCCAAAAATGGATTGAGGGACCCAACAACAGATTGAGGAACCCAAAAATGGATTGAGGGACCAAAAATGCATCGAGAAACCCAAAAATGGATTGAGGAACCCAAAAATAGATTAACGGACCCAAAAATGGATTGAGGCACCCAAAAATAGGCAGAGGGACCCAAAAATGGATTGAGGAACCGAAAAATGGATTGAGGAACTTAGAAAAGGATTTAGGAACCCAAAAATGGATTGAGGTACCCAAAAATAGGCTGAGGAAACCAAAAATGGATTGAGGGAGCCAAAAATGGATTGAGGAAACCAAAAATGGGCCGAGGGACCCAAAAATGCATTGAGGAACCCAAAAATGGCCCGAGGAACCCAAAAATGGCCTGAGGAACCCAAAAAGGGATTGAGGAATACAAAAATGGATTGAGGAAACCTAAAATCGATTCAGGGATCCAAAAATGGATTGTGGGACCCAAAAATGGTTTGAGGAACCCAGAATGGGCTGAGGAAACTAAAATTGGGCTGAGTGACCAAAGAATGGGTTTAGGAACTCAAAAATGGATTGAGGAACCCATAAATAGATTGAGGAAACGAAAAATGGATTGAGGCACCCAAACTTGGGCCGAGGGACACAAAAAATGGATTGAGGAACACAAAAATGGATTCAGGGACCCAAAAATGGATTGAGGAACCCAAAGAAGGATTGAGGGACCAAAAATTGGCCTGAGGCACCCAGAAAGTGACTGCTGAACCCAAAAATGGATTGAGGAACCCAAAAATGGATCGAGCAACCCAAAAATTTGTTGAGGGACTCAAAAATGGATTGAGGAAACCAAGAATGGATTGAGGAACTCATAAATGGATTGAGGGACCCAAAAATGGGCTGAGGGACCCAGAAATGGATTGAGGGACCCAAGAACGGATTCAGGGTCCCAAAAATGGATTGAGGGACCCAAAAATGGGATCAGGGACCCAAAAACTGATTGAGGAATCCAAAAATGGATTGAGGGAACAAAAATGGTCTGAGGGACCCAAAAATGTATTGAGGAACTCAAAAATGGATTGAGGAAGCAAAAAAAGGTTTGCGGGACCCAAAAATGGATTGAGGAACCCAAATACGGATTGAGGAACCCAAAAATGGGCTTAGGAAGCCAAAAATGGATTGAGGGACCCAAAAATGGTCCGAGGGACCCAAAAAAAAAAAATTGAGGGGCCCAAAAATGGGCTGAGGAACCCAAAAAATGGATGGAGAGACACAAGAATGGCCTGAGTGTACCAAAATGGCCTGAGGGACCCAAAATCTGATTGAGGAAAACAAAAATGGATTGAGGAACCGAAAAATGGGTCGAGGAACCCAAAAATGGATTGAGGAACGAAAAATGGGCTGAGGGACCCAAAAATGGATTGAGGGAACCAAAAATTGATTTAGGAACCCAAAAATGGGCATCGGCACCCAAAAATGGATTGAGGGACTCAAAAATGGGCTGAGGGACCCAAAAATGGCCTGAAGAACCAAAAATGTGCTGAGGAACCCAAAAAATGGCCTGAGGAACCCAAAAATGGATTGAGGAAACCAAAAATCGTTTCAGGTATCCAAGAATGGATTGAGGGACCCAAAAATGGATTTAGGAACCCCAAAATGGGCTGAGGAAACTAAAATTGGTCTGACGAATAAAACAATGGGCTGAGGGACCCAAAAATGGATTGAGGAACCCAAAAATGGGCTGCGGAACCCAAAAATGGGCTGAGGGTCCCAAAAATAGATTGAAAGAACCAAAAATGGGATTAGGGAACCAAAAATGGGCTGAGGGACCAAAAAAATGGGTTGAGGAACCCAAAAATCGATTCAGGAACCCAAAAATGGATTGGGGAACCCAAAAATGGGTACAGGAACCGAAAAATGGTCTGAGTGCACCAAAATGGCCTGAGAGACCCAAAAACTGAATGAGAAACAGAAAAATGGAATGAGGAACCGAAAAATGGTCTGGGGTAGTGAAAAATGGATTGAGGAATCCAAGAATGGATTGAGGAAGCCAAAAATGGATTGAGGGACCCAACAACAGATTGAGGAACCCAAAATGGATTGAGGGACCAAAAATGCATCGAGAAACCCAAAAATGGATTGAGGAACCCAAAATAGATTAACGGACCCAAAAATGGATTGAGGCACCCAAAAATAGGCAGAGGGACCCAAAAATGGATTGAGGAACCGAAAAATGGATTGAGGAACTTAGAAAAGGATTTAGGAACCCAAAAATGGATTGAGGTACCCAAAAATAGGCTGAGGAAACCAAAAATGGATTGAGGGAGCCAAAAATGGATTGAGGAAACCAAAAATGGGCCGAGGGACCCAAAAATGCATTGAGGAACCCAAAAATGGCCCGAGGAACCCAAAAATGGCCTGAGGAACCCAAAAAGGGATTGAGGAATACAAAAATGGATTGAGGAAACCTAAAATCGATTCAGGGATCCAAAAATGGATTGTGGGACCCAAAAATGGTTTGAGGAACCCAGAATGGGCTGAGGAAACTAAAATTGGGCTGAGTGACCAAAGAATGGGTTTAGGAACTCAAAAATGGATTGAGGAACCCATAAATAGATTGAGGAAACGAAAAATGGATTGAGGCACCCAAACTTGGGCCGAGGGACACAAAAAATGGATTGAGGAACACAAAAATGGATTCAGGGACCCAAAAATGGATTGAGGAACCCAAAGAAGGATTGAGGGACCAAAAATTGGCCTGAGGCACCCAGAAAGTGACTGCTGAACCCAAAAATGGATTGAGGAACCCAAAAATGGATCGAGCAACCCAAAAATTTGTTGAGGGACTCAAAAATGGATTGAGGAAACCAAGAATGGATTGAGGAACTCATAAATGGATTGAGGGACCCAAAAATGGGCTGAGGGACCCAGAAATGGATTGAGGGACCCAAGAACGGATTCAGGGTCCCAAAAATGGATTGAGGGACCCAAAAATGGGATCAGGGACCCAAAAACTGATTGAGGAATCCAAAAATGGATTGAGGGAACAAAAATGGTCTGAGGGACCCAAAAATGTATTGAGGAACTCAAAAATGGATTGAGGAAGCAAAAAAAGGTTTGCGGGACCCAAAAATGGATTGAGGAACCCAAATACGGATTGAGGAACCCAAAAATGGGCTTAGGAAGCCAAAAATGGATTGAGGGACCCAAAAATGGTCCGAGGGACCCAAAAAAAAAAAATTGAGGGGCCCAAAAATGGGCTGAGGAACCCAAAAAATGGATGGAGAGACACAAGAATGGCCTGAGTGTACCAAAATGGCCTGAGGGACCCAAAATCTGATTGAGGAAAACAAAAATGGATTGAGGAACCGAAAAATGGGTCGAGGAACCCAAAAATGGATTGAGGAACGAAAAATGGGCTGAGGGACCCAAAAATGGATTGAGGGAACCAAAAATTGATTTAGGAACCCAAAAATGGGCATCGGCACCCAAAAATGGATTGAGGGACTCAAAAATGGGCTGAGGGACCCAAAAATGGCCTGAAGAACCAAAAATGTGCTGAGGAACCCAAAAAATGGCCTGAGGAACCCAAAAATGGATTGAGGAAACCAAAAATCGTTTCAGGTATCCAAGAATGGATTGAGGGACCCAAAAATGGATTTAGGAACCCCAAAATGGGCTGAGGAAACTAAAATTGGTCTGACGAATAAAACAATGGGCTGAGGGACCCAAAAATGGATTGAGGAACCCAAAAATGGGCTGCGGAACCCAAAAATGGGCTGAGGGTCCCAAAAATAGATTGAAAGAACCAAAAATGGGATTAGGGAACCAAAAATGGGCTGAGGGACCAAAAAAATGGGTTGAGGAACCCAAAAATCGATTCAGGAACCCAAAAATGGATTGGGGAACCCAAAAATGGGTACAGGAACCGAAAAATGGTCTGAGTGCACCAAAATGGCCTGAGAGACCCAAAAACTGAATGAGAAACAGAAAAATGGAATGAGGAACCGAAAAATGGTCTGGGGTAGTGAAAAATGGATTGAGGAATCCAAGAATGGATTGAGGAAGCCAAAAATGGATTGAGGGACCCAACAACAGATTGAGGAACCCAAAAATGGATTGAGGGACCAAAAATGCATCGAGAAACCCAAAAATGGATTGAGGAACCCAAAAATAGATTAACGGACCCAAAAATGGATTGAGGCACCCAAAAATAGGCTGAGGAAACCAAAAATGGATTGAGGGACCCAAAAATGGATTGAGGAAACCAAAAATGGGCCGAGGGACCCAAAAATGCATTGAGGAACCCAAAAATGGCCTGAGGAACCCAAAAATGGCCTGAGGAACCCAAAAAGGGATTGAGGAATACAAAAATGGATTGAGGAAACCTAAAATCGATTCAGGGATCCAAAAATGGATTGAGGGACCCAAAAATGGTTTGAGGAACCCAAGAATGGGCTGAGGAAACTAAAATTGGGCTGAGTGACCAAAGAATGGGTTTAGGAACTCAAAAATGGATTGAGGAACCCATAAATAGATTGAGGAAACGAAAAATGGATTGAGGCACCCAAACTTGGGCCGAGGGACACAAAAAATGGATTGAGGAACACAAAAATGGATTCAGGGACCCAAAAATGGATTGAGGAACCCAAAGAAGGATTGAGGGACCAAAAAATGGCCTGAGGCACCCAGAAAGTGATTGCTGAACCCAAAAATGGATTGAGGAACCCAAAAATGGATCGAGCAACCCAAAAATTTGTTGAGGGACTCAAAAATGGATTGAGGAAACCAAGAATGGATTGAGGAACTCATAAATGGATTGAGGGACCCAAAAATGGGCTGAGGGACCCAAAAATGGCCTGAAGAACCAAAAATGTGATGAGGAACCCAAAAATGGGCTGAGGAAACTAAAATTGGGCTGAGGAAACAAAAAAATGGACTGAGGGACCAAAAAATGGATTGAGGAACCCAAAAATGGCCTGAGGAACCCAAAAACGGATTGAGGAACCCAAAAATGGATTGAGGAATCCAAAAATGGACTGAGGAAACGAAAATTGGGCTGAGGGACCAAAAAATGGATTGAGGAACACAAAAATGGATTGAGGAATCCAAAAATTGATTGAGGAACCCAAAAATAGATTGAGGAAACGAAAAATGGATTGAGGCACCCAAAATGGGGCCGAGGGACACAAAGAATGGATTGAGGAACACAAAAATGGATTCAGGGACCCAAAGAAGTATTGAGGGAACAAAAAATGGCCTGAGGCACACAAAAAGAGATTGAGGAACACAAAAATGGATTGAGGAACCGAAAAATGGGTCGAGGAAACCAAAAATGGATTGAGGAACCCAAAACTGGATCGGGGAACCCAAAAAAGGGTTGAGGTACTCAAAAATGGATTGAGGAAACCAAGAATGGATTGAGGAACCCAAAAATAGATTGAGGAAACTAAAAATGGATTGAGGCATCCAAAATTGGGCCGAGGGACACAAAAAATGGATTGAGGAACACAAAAATGGATTCAGGGACCCAAAAATGGATTGAGGAACCCAAAGAAAAATTGAAGGACCAAAAAATGGCCTGAGGCACCCAAAAACAGATTGAGGAACACAGAAATGGATTGAAGAACCGAAGAATGGGTCGAGGAACCCAAAAATGGGTTGAGGTACTCAAAAATGGATTGAGGAAACCAAGAATGGATTGAGGAATCCAAAAATGCATTGAGGGACCCAAAAATAGATTGATGAACCCAAAAATAGATTAAGGGACCCAAAAATGGGCTGAGGGACCCAGAAATGGATTGAGGGACCCAAGAACGGATTCAGGGTCCCAAAAATGGATTGAGGGACCCAAAAATGGGATCAGGGACCCAAAAACTGATTGAGGAATCCAAAAATGGATTGAGGGAACAAAAATGGTCTGAGGGACCCAAAAATGTATTGAGGAACTCAAAAATGGATTGAGGAAGCAAAAAAAGGTTTGCGGGACCCAAAAATGGATTGAGGAACCCAAATACGGATTGAGGAACCCAAAAATGGGCTTAGGAAGCCAAAAATGGATTGAGGGACCCAAAAATGGTCCGAGGGACCCAAAAAAAAAAATTGAGGGGCCCAAAAATGGGCTGAGGAACCCAAAAAATGGATGGAGAGACACAAGAATGGCCTGAGTGTACCAAAATGGCCTGAGGGACCCAAAATCTGATTGAGGAAAACAAAAATGGATTGAGGAACCGAAAAATGGGTCGAGGAACCCAAAAATGGATTGAGGAACGAAAAATGGGCTGAGGGACCCAAAAATGGATTGAGGGAACCAAAAATTGATTTAGGAACCCAAAAATGGGCATCGGCACCCAAAAATGGATTGAGGGACTCAAAAATGGGCTGAGGGACCCAAAAATGGCCTGAAGAACCAAAAATGTGCTGAGGAACCCAAAAAATGGCCTGAGGAACCCAAAAATGGATTGAGGAAACCAAAAATCGTTTCAGGTATCCAAGAATGGATTGAGGGACCCAAAAATGGATTTAGGAACCCCAAAATGGGCTGAGGAAACTAAAATTGGTCTGACGAATAAAACAATGGCCTGAGGAACCCAAAAATGGATTGAGGAAACCTAAAATCGATTCAGGGATCCAAAAATGGATTGAGGGACCCAAAAATGGTTTGAGGAACCCAAGAATGGGCTGAGGAAACTAAAATTGGGCTGAGTGACCAAAGAATGGGTTTAGGAACTCAAAAATGGATTGAGGAACCCATAAATAGATTGAGGAAACGAAAAATGGATTGAGGCACCCAAACTTGGGCCGAGGGACACAAAAAATGGATTGAGGAACACAAAAATGGATTCAGGGACCCAAAAATGGATTGAGGAACCCAAAGAAGGATTGAGGGACCAAAAAATGGCCTGAGGCACCCAGAAAGTGATTGCTGAACCCAAAAATGGATCGAGCAACCCAAAAATTTGTTGAGGGACTCAAAAATGGATTGAGGAAACCAAGAATGGATTGAGGAACTCATAAATGGATTGAGGGACTCAAAAATGGGCTGAGGGACCCAAAAATGGCCTGAAGAACCAAAAATGTGCTGAGGAACCCAAAAAATGGCCTGAGGAACCCAAAAATGGATTGAGGAAACCAAAAATCGTTTCAGGTATCCAAGAATGGATTGAGGGACCCAAAAATGGATTTAGGAACCCCAAAATGGGCTGAGGAAACTAAAATTGGTCTGACGAATAAAACAATGGGCTGAGGGACCCAAAAATGGATTGAGGAACCCAAAAATGGGCTGCGGAACCCAAAAATGGGCTGAGGGTCCCAAAAATAGATTGAAAGAACCAAAAATGGGATTAGGGAACCAAAAATGGGCTGAGGGACCAAAAAAAATGGGTTGAGGAACCCAAAAATCGATTCAGGAACCCAAAAATGGATTGGGGAACCCAAAAATGGGTACAGGAACCGAGAAATGGTCTGAGTGCACCAAAATGGCCTGAGAGACCCAAAAACTGAATGAGAAACAGAAAAATGGATTGAGGAACCGAAAAATGGTCTGGGGTAGTGAAAAATGGATTGAGGAATCCAAGAATGGATTGAGGAAGCCAAAAATGGATTGAGGGACCCAACAACAGATTGAGGAACCCAAAAATGGATTGAGGGACCAAAAATGCATCGAGAAACCCAAAAATGGATTGAGGAACCCAAAAATAGATTAACGGACCCAAAAATGGATTGAGGCACCCAAAAATAGGCAGAGGGACCCAAAAATGGATTGAGGAACCGAAAAATGGATTGAGGAACTTAGAAAAGGATTTAGGAACCCAAAAATGGATTGAGGTACCCAAAAATAGGCTGAGGAAACCAAAAATGGATTGAGGGAGCCAAAAATGGATTGAGGAAACCAAAAATGGGCCGAGGGACCCAAAAATGCATTGAGGAACCCAAAAATGGCCCGAGGAACCCAAAAATGGCCTGAGGAACCCAAAAAGGGATTGAGGAATACAAAAATGGATTGAGGAAACCTAAAATCGATTCAGGGGTCCAAAAATGGATTGTGGGACCCAAAAATGGTTTGAGGAACCCAAGAATGGGCTGAGGAAACTAAAATTGGGCTGAGTGACCAAAGAATGGGTTTAGGAACTCAAAAATGGATTGAGGAACCCATAAATAGATTGAGGAAACGAAAAATGGATTGAGGCACCCAAACTTGGGCCGAGGGACACAAAAAATGGATTGAGGAACACAAAAATGGATTCAGGGACCCAAAAATGGATTGAGGAACCCAAAGAAGGATTGAGGGACCAAAAAATGGCCTGAGGCACCCAGAAAGTGACTGCTGAACCCAAAAATGGATTGAGGAACCCAAAAATGGATCGAGCAACCCAAAAATTTGTTGAGGGACTCAAAAATGGATTGAGGAAACCAAGAATGGATTGAGGAACTCATAAATGGATTGAGGGACCCAAAAATGGGCTGAGGGACCCAGAAATGGATTGAGGGACCCAAGAACGGACTCAGGGTCCCAAAAATGGATTGAGGGACCCAAAAATGGGATCAGGGACCCCAAAACTGATTGAGGAATCCAAAAATGGATTGAGGGAACAAAAATGGTCTGAGGGACCCAAAAATGTATTGAGGAACTCAAAAATGGATTGAGGAAGCAAAAAAAGGTTTGCGGGACCCAAAAATGGATTGAGGAACCCAAATACGGATTGAGGAACCCAAAAATGGGCTTAGGAAGCCAAAAATGGATTGAGGGACCCAAAAATGGTCCGAGGGACCCAAAAAAAAAAAATTGAGGGGCCCAAAAATGGGCTGAGGAACCCAAAAAATGGATGGAGAGACACAAGAATGGCCTGAGTGTACCAAAATGGCCTGAGGGACCCAAAATCTGATTGAGGAAAACAAAAATGGATTGAGGAACCGAAAAATGGGTCGAGGAACCCAAAAATGGATTGAGGAACGAAAAATGGGCTGAGGGACCCAGAAATGGATTGAGGGACCCAAGAACGGATTCAGGGTCCCAAAAATGGATTGAGGGACCCAAAAATGGGATCAGGGACCCAAAAACTGATTGAGGAATCCAAAAATGGATTGAGGGAACAAAAATGGTCTGAGGGACCCAAAAATGTATTGAGGAACTCAAAAATGGATTGAGGAAGCAAAAAAAGGTTTGCGGGACCCAAAAATGGATTGAGGAACCCAAATACGGATTGAGGAACCCAAAAATGGGCTTAGGAAGCCAAAAATGGATTGAGGGACCCAAAAATGGTCCGAGGGACCCAAAAAAAAAAATTGAGGGGCCCAAAAATGGGCTGAGGAACCCAAAAAATGGATGGAGAGACACAAGAATGGCCTGAGTGTACCAAAATGGCCTGAGGGACCCAAAATCTGATTGAGGAAAACAAAAATGGATTGAGGAACCGAAAAATGGGTCGAGGAACCCAAAAATGGATTGAGGAACGAAAAATGGGCTGAGGGACCCAAAAATGGATTGAGGGAACCAAAAATTGATTTAGGAACCCAAAAATGGGCATCGGCACCCAAAAATGGATTGAGGGACTCAAAAATGGGCTGAGGGACCCAAAAATGGCCTGAAGAACCAAAAATGTGCTGAGGAACCCAAAAAATGGCCTGAGGAACCCAAAAATGGATTGAGGAAACCAAAAATCGTTTCAGGTATCCAAGAATGGATTGAGGGACCCAAAAATGGATTTAGGAACCCCAAAATGGGCTGAGGAAACTAAAATTGGTCTGACGAATAAAACAATGGCCTGAGGAACCCAAAAATGGATTGAGGAAACCTAAAATCGATTCAGGGATCCAAAAATGGATTGAGGGACCCAAAAATGGTTTGAGGAACCCAAGAATGGGCTGAGGAAACTAAAATTGGGCTGAGTGACCAAAGAATGGGTTTAGGAACTCAAAAATGGATTGAGGAACCCATAAATAGATTGAGGAAACGAAAAATGGATTGAGGCACCCAAACTTGGGCCGAGGGACACAAAAAATGGATTGAGGAACACAAAAATGGATTCAGGGACCCAAAAATGGATTGAGGAACCCAAAGAAGGATTGAGGGACCAAAAAATGGCCTGAGGCACCCAGAAAGTGATTGCTGAACCCAAAAATGGATCGAGCAACCTAAAAATTTGTTGAGGGACTCAAAAATGGATTGAGGAAACCAAGAATGGATTGAGGAACTCATAAATGGATTGAGGGACTCAAAAATGGGCTGAGGGACCCAAAAATGGCCTGAAGAACCAAAAATGTGCTGAGGAACCCAAAAAATGGCCTGAGGAACCCAAAAATGGATTGAGGAAACCAAAAATCGTTTCAGGTATCCAAGAATGGATTGAGGGACCCAAAAATGGATTTAGGAACCCCAAAATGGGCTGAGGAAACTAAAATTGGTCTGACGAATAAAACAATGGGCTGAGGGACCCAAAAATGGATTGAGGAACCCAAAAATGGGCTGCGGAACCCAAAAATGGGCTGAGGGTCCCAAAAATAGATTGAAAGAGCCAAAAATGGGATTAGGGAACCAAAAATGGGCTGAGGGACCAAAAAAAATGGGTTGAGGAACCCAAAAATCGATTCAGGAACCCAAAAATGGATTGGGGAACCCAAAAATGGGTACAGGAACCGAGAAATGGTCTGAGTGCACCAAAATGGCCTGAGAGACCCAAAAACTGAATGAGAAACAGAAAAATGGATTGAGGAACCGAAAAATGGTCTGGGGTAGTGAAAAATGGATTGAGGAATCCAAGAATGGATTGAGGAAGCCAAAAATGGATTGAGGGACCCAACAACAGATTGAGGAACCCAAAAATGGATTGAGGGACCAAAAATGCATCGAGAAACCCAAAAATGGATTGAGGAACCCAAAAATAGATTAACGGACCCAAAAATGGATTGAGGCACCCAAAAATAGGCAGAGGGACCCAAAAATGGATTGAGGAACCGAAAAATGGATTGAGGAACTTAGAAAAGGATTTAGGAATCCAAAAATGGATTGAGGTACCCAAAAATAGGCTGAGGAAACCAAAAATGGATTGAGGGAGCCAAAAATGGATTGAGGAAACCAAAAATGGGCCGAGGGACCCAAAAATGCATTGAGGAACCCAAAAATGGCCCGAGGAACCCAAAAATGGCCTGAGGAACCCAAAAAGGGATTGAGGAATACAAAAATGGATTGAGGAAACCTAAAATCGATTCAGGGGTCCAAAAATGGATTGTGGGACCCAAAAATGGTTTGAGGAACCCAAGAATGGGCTGAGGAAACTAAAATTGGGCTGAGTGACCAAAGAATGGGTTTAGGAACTCAAAAATGGATTGAGGAACCCATAAATAGATTGAGGAAACGAAAAATGGATTGAGGCACCCAAACTTGGGCCGAGGGACACAAAAAATGGATTGAGGAACACAAAAATGGATTCAGGGACCCAAAAATGGATTGAGGAACCCAAAGAAGGATTGAGGGACCAAAAAATGGCCTGAGGCACCCAGAAAGTGACTGCTGAACCCAAAAATGGATTGAGGAACCCAAAAATGGATCGAGCAACCCAAAAATTTGTTGAGGGACTCAAAAATGGATTGAGGAAACCAAGAATGGATTGAGGAACTCATAAATGGATTGAGGGACCCAAAAATGGGCTGAGGGACCCAGAAATGGATTGAGGGACCCAAGAACGGACTCAGGGTCCCAAAAATGGATTGAGGGACCCAAAAATGGGATCAGGGACCCCAAAACTGATTGAGGAATCCAAAAATGGATTGAGGGAACAAAAATGGTCTGAGGGACCCAAAAATGTATTGAGGAACTCAAAAATGGATTGAGGAAGCAAAAAAAGGTTTGCGGGACCCAAAAATGGATTGAGGAACCCAAATACGGATTGAGGAACCCAAAAATGGGCTTAGGAAGCCAAAAATGGATTGAGGGACCCAAAAATGGTCCGAGGGACCCAAAAAAAAAAAATTGAGGGGCCCAAAAATGGGCTGAGGAACCCAAAAAATGGATGGAGAGACACAAGAATGGCCTGAGTGTACCAAAATGGCCTGAGGGACCCAAAATCTGATTGAGGAAAACAAAAATGGATTGAGGAACCGAAAAATGGGTCGAGGAACCCAAAAATGGATTGAGGAACGAAAAATGGGCTGAGGGACCCGAAAATGGATTGAGGGAACCAAAAATTGATTTAGGAACCCAAAAATGGGCATCGGCACCCAAAAATGGATTGAGGGACTCAAAAATGGGCTGAGGGACCCAAAAATGGCCTGAAGAACCAAAAATGTGCTGAGGAACCCAAAAAATGGCCTGAGGAACCCAAAAATGGATTGAGGAAACCAAAAATCGTTTCAGGTATCCAAGAATGGATTGAGGGACCCAAAAATGGATTTAGGAACCCCAAAATGGGCTGAGGAAACTAAAATTGGTCTGACGAATAAAACAATGGGCTGAGGGACCCAAAAATGGATTGAGGAACCCAAAAATGGGCTGCGGAACCCAAAAATGGGCTGAGGGTCCCAAAAATAGATTGAAAGAACCAAAAATGGGATTAGGGAACCAAAAATGGGCTGAGGGACCAAAAAAATGGGTTGAGGAACCCAAAAATCGATTCAGGAACCCAAAAATGGATTGGGGAACCCAAAAATGGGTACAGGAACCGAAAAATGGTCTGAGTGCACCAAAATGGCCTGAGAGACCCAAAAACTGAATGAGAAAGAGAAAAATGGAATGAGGAACCGAAAAATGGTCTGGGGTAGTGAAAAATGGATTGAGGAATCCAAGAATGGATTGAGGAAGCCAAAAATGGATTGAGGGACCCAACAACAGATTGAGGAACCCAAAAATGGATTGAGGGACCAAAAATGCATCGAGAAACCCAAAAATGGATTGAGGAACCCAAAAATAGATTAACGGACCCAAAAATGGATTGAGGCACCCAAAAATAGGCAGAGGGACCCAAAAATGGATTGAGGGACCCAAAAATGGATTGAGGAACTTAGAAATGGATTTAGGAACCCAAAAATGGATTGAGGTACCCAAAAATAGGCTGAGGAAACCAAAAATGGATTGAGGGAGCCAAAAATGGATTGAGGAAACCAAAAATGGGCCGAGGGACCCAAAAATGCATTGAGGAACCCAAAAATGGCCTGAGGAACCCAAAAATGGCCTGAGGAACCCAAAAAGGGATTGAGGAATACAAAAATGGATTGAGGAAACCTAAAATCGATTCAGGGATCCAAAAATGGATTGAGGGACCCAAAAATGGTTTGAGGAACCCAAGAATGGGCTGAGGAAACTAAAATTGGGCTGAGTGACCAAAGAATGGGTTTAGGAACTCAAAAATGGATTGAGGAACCCATAAATAGATTGAGGAAACGAAAAATGGATTGAGGCACCCAAACTTGGGCCGAGGGACACAAAAAATGGATTGAGGAACACAAAAATGGATTCAGGGACCCAAAAATGGATTGAGGAACCCAAAGAAGGATTGAGGGACCAAAAAATGGCCTGAGGCACCCAGAAAGTGATTGCTGAACCCAAAAATGGATTGAGGAACCCAAAAATGGATCGAGCAACCCAAAAATTTGTTGAGGGACTCAAAAATGGATTGAGGAAACCAAGAATGGATTGAGGAACTCATAAATGGATTGAGGGACCCAAAAATGGGCTGAGGGACCCAAAAATGGCCTGAAGAACCAAAAATGTGATGAGGAACCCAAAAATGGGCTGAGGAAACTAAAATTGGGCTGAGGAAACAAAAAATGGACTGAGGGACCAAAAAATGGATTGAGGAACCCAAAAATGGCCTGAGGAACCCAAAAACGGATTGAGGAACCCAAAAATGGATTGAGGAATCCAAAAATGGACTGAGGAAACGAAAATTGGGCTGAGGGACCAAAAAATGGATTGAGGAACACAAAAATGGATTGAGGAAACGAAAAATGGATTGAGGCACCCAAAATGGGGCCGAGGGACACAAAGAATGGATTGAGGAACACAAAAATGGATTCAGGGACCCAAAGAAGTATTGAGGGAACAAAAAATGGCCTGAGGCACCCAAAAAGAGATTGAGGAACACAAAAATGGATTGAGGAACCGAAAAATGGGTCGAGGAAACCAAAAATGGATTGAGGAACCCAAAACTGGATCGAGGAACCCAAAAAAGGGTTGAGGTACTCAAAAATGGATTGAGGAAACCAAGAATGGATTGAGGAACCCAAAAATAGATTGAGGAAACTAAAAATCGATTGAGGCATCCAAAATTGGGCCGAGGGACACAAAAAATGGATTGAGGAACACAAAAATGGATTCAGGGACCCAAAAATGGATTGAGGAACCCAAAGAAAAATTGAAGGACCAAAAAATGGCCTGAGGCACCCAAAAACAGATTGAGGAACACAGAAATGGATTGAAGAACCGAAGAATGGGTCGAGGAACCCAAAAATGGGTTGAGGTACTCAAAAATGGATTGAGGAAACCAAGAATGGATTGAGGAATCCAAAAATGCATTGAGGGACCCAAAAATAGATTGATGAACCCAAAAATAGATTAAGGGACCCAAAAATGGGCTGAGCGACCCAGAAATGGATTGAGGGACCCAAGAACGGATTCAGGGTCCCAAAAATGGATTGAGGGACCCAAAAATGGGATCAGGGACCCAAAAACTGATTGAGGAATCCAAAAATGGATTGAGGGAACAAAAATGGTCTGAGGGACCCAAAAATGTATTGAGGAACTCAAAAATGGATTGAGGAAGCAAAGAAAGGTTTGCGGGACCCAAAAATGGATTGAGGAACCCAAATACGGATTGAGGAACCCAAAAATGGGCTTAGGAAGCCAAAAATGGATTGAGGGACCCAAAAATGGTCCGAGGGACCCAAAAAAAAAAATTGAGGGGCCCAAAAATGGGCTGAGGAACCCAAAAAATGGATGGAGAGACACAAGAATGGCCTGAGTGTACCAAAATGGCCTGAGGGACCCAAAATCTGATTGAGGAAAACAAAAATGGATTGAGGAACCGAAAAATGGGTCGAGGAACCCAAAAATGGATTGAGGAACGAAAAATGGGCTGAGGGACCCAAAAATGGATTGAGGGAACCAAAAATTGATTTAGGAACCCAAAAATGGGCATCGGCACCCAAAAATGGATTGAGGGACTCAAAAATGGGCTGAGGGACCCAAAAATGGCCTGAAGAACCAAAAATGTGCTGAGGAACCCAAAAAATGGCCTGAGGAACCCAAAAATGGATTGAGGAAACCAAAAATCGTTTCAGGTATCCAAGAATGGATTGAGGGACCCAAAAATGGATTTAGGAACCCCAAAATGGGCTGAGGAAACTAAAATTGGTCTGACGAATAAAACAATGGGCTGAGGGACCCAAAAATGGATTGAGGAACCCAAAAATGGGCTGCGGAACCCAAAAATGGGCTGAGGGTCCCAAAAATAGATTGAAAGAACCAAAAATGGGATTAGGGAACCAAAAATGGGCTGAGGGACCAAAAAAAATGGGTTGAGGAACCCAAAAATCGATTCAGGAACCCAAAAATGGATTGGGGAACCCAAAAATGGGTACAGGAACCGAAAAATGGTCTGAGTGCACCAAAATGGCCTGAGAGACCCAAAAACTGAATGAGAAACAGAAAAATGGATTGAGGAACCGAAAAATGGTCTGGGGTAGTTAAAAATGGATTGAGGAATCCAAGAATGGATTGAGGAACCCAAAAATGGATTGAGGGACCCAACAACAGATTGAGGAACCCAAAAATGGATTGAGGGACCAAAAATGCATCGAGAAACCCAAAAATGGATTGAGGCACCCAAAAATAGGCAGAGGGACCCAAAAATGGATTGAGGGACCCAAAAATGGATTGAGGAACTTAGAAATGGATTTAGGAACCCAAAAATGGATTGAGGTACCCAAAAATAGGCTGAGGAAACAAAAAATGGATTGAGGGAGCCAAAAATGGATTGAGGAAACCAAAAATGGGCCGAGGGACCCAAAAATGCATTGAGGAACCCAAAAATGGCCTGAGGAACCCAAAAATGGCCTGAGGAACCCAAAAAGGGATTGAGGAATACAAAAATGGATTGAGGAAACCTAAAATCAATTCAGGGATCCAAAAATGGATTGAGGGACCCAAAAATGGTTTGAGGAACCCAAGAATGGGCTGAGGAAACTAAAATTGGGCTGAGTGACCAAAGAATGGGTTTAGGAACTCAAAAATGGATTGAGGAACCCATAAATAGATTGAGGAAACGAAAAATGGATTGAGGCACCCAAACTTGGGCCGAGGGACACAAAAAATGGATTGAGGAACACAAAAATGGATTCAGGGACCCAAAAATGGATTGAGGAACCCAAAGAAGGATTGAGGGACCAAAAAATGGCCTGAGGCACCCAGAAAGTGATTACTGAACCCAAAAATGGATCGAGCAACCCAAAAATTTGTTGAGGGACTCAAAAATGGATTGAGGAAACCAAGAATGGATTGAGGAACTCATAAATGGATTGAGGGACTCAAAAATGGGCTGAGGGACCCAAAAATGGCCTGAAGAACCAAAAATGTGCTGAGGAACCCAAAAAATGGCCTGAGGAACCCAAAAATGGATTGAGGAAACCAAAAATCGTTTCAGGTATCCAAGAATGGATTGAGGGACCCAAAAATGGATTTAGGAACCCCAAAATGGGCTGAGGAAACTAAAATTGGTCTGACGAATAAAACAATGGGCTGAGGGACCCAAAAATGGATTGAGGAACCCAAAAATGGGCTGCGGAACCCAAAAATGGGCTGAGGGTCCCAAAAATAGATTGAAAGAACCAAAAATGGGATTAGGGAACCAAAAATGGGCTGAGGGACCAAAAAAAATGGGTTGAGGAACCCAAAAATCCATTCAGGAACCCAAAAATGGATTGGGGAACCCAAAAATGGGTACAGGAACCGAGAAATGGTCTGAGTGCACCAAAATGGCCTGAGAGACCCAAAAACTGAATGAGAAACAGAAAAATGGATTGAGGAACCGAAAAATGGTCTGGGGTAGTGAAAAATGGATTGAGGAATCCAAGAATGGATTGAGGAAGCCAAAAATGGATTGAGGGACCCAACAACAGATTGAGGAACCCAAAAATGGATTGAGGGACCAAAAATGCATCGAGAAACCCAAAAATGGATTGAGGAACCCAAAAATAGATTAACGGACCCAAAAATGGATTGAGGCACCCAAAAATAGGCAGAGGGACCCAAAAATGGATTGAGGAACCGAAAAATGGATTGAGGAACTTAGAAAAGGATTTAGGAACCCAAAAATGGATTGAGGTACCCAAAAATAGGCTGAGGAAACCAAAAATGGATTGAGGGAGCCAAAAATGGATTGAGGAAACCAAAAATGGGCCGAGGGACCCAAAAATGCATTGAGGAACCCAAAAATGGCCCGAGGAACCCAAAAATGGCCTGAGGAACCCAAAAAGGGATTGAGGAATACAAAAATGGATTGAGGAAACCTAAAATCGATTCAGGGGTCCAAAAATGGATTGTGGGACCCAAAAATGGTTTGAGGAACCCAAGAATGGGCTGAGGAAACTAAAATTGGGCTGAGTGACCAAAGAATGGGTTTAGGAACTCAAAAATGGATTGAGGAACCCATAAATAGATTGAGGAAACGAAAAATGGATTGAGGCACCCAAACTTGGGCCGAGGGACACAAAAAATGGATTGAGGAACACAAAAATGGATTCAGGGACCCAAAAATGGATTGAGGAACCCAAAGAAGGATTGAGGGACCAAAAAATGGCCTGAGGCACCCAGAAAGTGACTGCTGAACCCAAAAATGCATTGAGGAACCCAAAAATGGATCGAGCAACCCAAAAATTTGTTGAGGGACTCAAAAATGGATTGAGGAAACCAAGAATGGATTGAGGAACTCATAAATGGATTGAGGGACCCAAAAATGGGCTGAGGGACCCAAAAATGGCCTGAAGAACCAAAAATGTGATGAGGAACCCAAAAATGGGCCGAGGAAACTAAAATTGGGCTGAGGAAACAAAAAATGGACTGAGGGACCAAAAAATGGATTGAGGAACCCAAAAATGGCCTGAGGAACCCAAAAACGGATTGAGGAACCCAAAAATGGATTGAGGAATCCAAAAATGGGCTGAGGAAACGAAAATTGGGCTGAGGGACCAAAAAATGGATTGAGGAACACAAAAATGGATTGAGGAATCCAAAAATTGATTGAGGAACCCAAAAATAGATTGAGGAAATGAAAAATGGATTGAGGCACCCAAAATGGGGCCGAGGGACACAAAGAATGGATTGAGGAACTCAAAAATAGATTCAGGGACCCAAAGAAGTATTGAGGGAACAAAAAATGGCCTGAGGCACCCAAAAAGAGATTGAGGAACACAAAAATGGATTGAGGAATCGAAAAATGGGTCGAGGAAACCAAAAATGGATTGAGGAACCCAAAACTGGATCGAGGAACCCAAAAAAGGGTTGAGGTACTCAAAAATGGATTGAGGAAACCAAGAATGGATTGAGGAACCCAAAAATAGATTGAGGAAACTAAAAATGGATTGAGGCATCCAAACTTGGGCCGAGGGACACAAAAAATGGATTGAGGAACACAAAAATGGATTCAGGGACCCAAAAATGGATTGAGGAACCCAAAGAAAAATTGAAGGACCAAAAAATGGCCTGAGGCACCCAAAAACAGATTGAGGAACACAGAAATGGATTGAGGAACCGAAGAATGGGTCGAGGAACCCAAAAATGGGTTGAGGTACTCAAAAATGGATTGAGGAAACCAAGAATGGATTGAGGAATCCAAAAATGCATTGAGGGACCCAAAAATAGATTGATGAACCCAAAAATAGATTAAGGGACCCAAAAATGGGATCAGGGACCCAAAAAACTGATTGAGGAATCCAAAAATGGATTGAGGGAACAAAAATGGTCTGAGGGACCCAAAAATGTATTGAGGAACTCAAAAATGGATTGAGGAATCAAAAAAAGGTTTGAGGGACCCAAAAATGGATTGAGGAACCCAAATACGGATTGAGGAACCCAAAAATGGGCTTAGGAAGCCAAAAATGGATTGAGGGACCCAAAAATGGTCCGAGGGACCCAAAAAAAAAAATTGAGGGGCCCAAAAATGGGCTGAGGAACCCAAAAAATGGATGGAGAGACACAAGAATGGCCTGAGTGTACCAAAATGGCCTGAGGGACCCAAAATCTGATTGAGGAAAACAAAAATGGATTGAGGAACCGAAAAATGGGTCGAGGAACCCAAAAATGGATTGAGGAACGAAAAATGGGCTGAGGGACCCAAAAATGGATTGAGGGAACCAAAATTGATTTAGGAACCCAAAAATGGGCATCGGCACCCAAAAATGGATTGAGGGACTCAAAAATGGGCTGAGGGACCCAAAAATGGCCTGAAGAACCAAAAATGTGCTGAGGAACCCAAAAAATGGCCTGAGGAACCCAAAAATGGATTGAGGAAACCAAAAATCGTTTCAGGTATCCAAGAATGGATTGAGGGACCCAAAAATGGATTTAGGAACCCAAAATGGGCTGAGGAAACTAAAATTGGTCTGACGAATAAAACAATGGGCTGAGGGACCCAAAAATGGATTGAGGAACCCAAAAATGGGCTGCGAAACCCAAAAATGGGCTGAGGGTCCCAAAAATAGATTGAAAGAACCAAAAATGGGATTAGGGAACCAAAAATGGGCTGAGGGACCAAAAAAATGTGTTGAGGAACCCAAAAATCGATTCAGGAACCCAAAAATGGATTGGGGAACCCAAAAATGGGTACAGGAACCGAAAAATGGTCTGAGTGCACCAAAATGGCCTGAGAGACCCAAAAACTGAATGAGAAACAGAAAAATGGAATGAGGAACCGAAAAATGGTCTGGGGTAGTGAAAAATGGATTGAGGAATCCAAGAATGGATTGAGGAACCCAAAAATGGATTGAGGGACCCAACAACGGATTGAGGAACCCAAAAATGGATTGAGGGACCAAAAATGCATCGAGAAACCCAAAAATGGATTGAGGAACCCAAAAATAGATTAACGGACCCAAAAATGGATTGAGGCACCCAAAAATAGGCAGAGGGACCCAAAAATGGATTGAGGGACCCAAAAATGGATTGAGGAACTTAGAAATGGATTTAGGAACCCAAAAATGGATTGAGGTACCCAAAAATAGGCTGAGGAAACAAAAAATGGATTGAGGGAGCCAAAAATGGATTGAGGAAACCAAAAATGGGCCGAGGGACCCAAAAATGCATTGAGGAACCCAAAAATGGCCTGAGGAACCCAAAAATGGCCTGAGGAACCCAAAAAGGGATTGAGGAATACAAAAATGGATTGAGGAAACCTAAAATCGATTCAGGGATCCAAAAATGGATTGAGGGACCCAAAAATGGTTTGAGGAACCCAAGAATGGGCTGAGGAAACTAAAATTGGGCTGAGTGACCAAAGAATGGGTTTAGGAACTCAAAAATGGATTGAGGAACCCATAAATAGATTGAGGAAACGAAAAATGGATTGAGGCACCCAAACTTGGGCCGAGGGACACAAAAAATGGATTGAGGAACACAAAAATGGATTCAGGGACCCAAAAATGGATTGAGGAACCCAAAGAAGGATTGAGGGACCAAAAATGGCCTGAGGCACCCAGAAAGTGATTGCTGAACCCAAAAATGGATTGAGGAACCCAAAAATGGATCGAGCAACCCAAAAATTTGTTGAGGGACTCAAAATGGATTGAGGAAACCAAGAATGGATTGAGGAACTCATAAATGGATTGAGGGACCCAAAAATGGGCTGAGGGACCCAAAAATGGCCTGAAGAACCAAAAATGTGATGAGGAACCCAAAAATGGGCTGAGGAAACTAAAATTGGGCTGAGGAAACAAAAAATGGACTGAGGGACCAAAAAATGGATTGAGGAACCCAAAAATGGCCTGAGGAACCCAAAAACGGATTGAGGAACCCAAAAATGGATTGAGGAATCCAAAAATGGACTGAGGAAACGAAAATTGGGCTGAGGGACCAAAAAATGGATTGAGGAACACAAAAATGGATTGAGGAATCCAAAAATTGATTGAGGAACCCAAAAATAGATTGAGGAAACGAAAAATGGATTGAGGCACCCAAAATGGGGCCGAGGGACACAAAGAATGGATTGAGGAACTCAAAAATAGATTCAGGGACCCAAAGAAGTATTGAGGGAACAAAAAATGGCCTGAGGCACCCAAAAAGAGATTGAGGAACACAAAAATG
>JAUMJL010002006.1:0-20275 GCA_033558185.1 Dromococcyx pavoninus
GATGGCGGCCGGGCGGGGCCGGCGCGCGGCGGCGGTGCGGAAGGTAACGCGGGACCCGGCCCGGGGCGGCTGCGGGGAGCGGGGTCGGGCGGTTCACTGAGCCCCAGCCGTCCCGGTCCGTAACAGTGAGGGCCGCGGGGGGGGGGACACAGGGTGGGGGCTGAGGGGAGAGGTCCAGCTCCGGCCTCGGCCGCAGCGAGTGGTGCTCTCAGCGGTTCTGCAGTGGAACCAGGCCTCCCTCGGTCATTTCTCTCTGGATCCAGCCCCTACCCCCCTGCCGCCGGGTCCCTTTCGTCGGTTCCTCGCTGGATCAAGTTCCCCCTTCGTATTTTCCCCCTAGAACGAGGTGTTTCCATGGTAATTCCCCTCTGGAGCCAGCCCCCCCCCCCCCATTCATTAATTCCTCTCTGGAGCAAGGTGGCCCCTCCTAATTTTCCCTTCTGGAGCCAGGTCCTCCCTCAGTAATTCCCTTCTGGAGCCAGGTCCTCCCTCAGTAATTCCCTTCTGGAGCCAGGTCCTCCCTCAGTAATTCCCTTCTGGAGCCAGGTCCTCCCTCAGTAATTCCCTTCTGGAGCCAGGTCCTCCCTCAGTAATTCCCTTCTGGAGCCAGGTCCTCCCTCAGTAATTCCCTTCTGGAGCCAGGTCCTCCCTCAGTAATTCCCTTCTGGAGCCAGGTCCTCCCTCAGTAATTCCCTTCTGGAGCCAGGTCCTCCCTCAGTAATTCCCTTCTGGAGCCAGGTCCTCCCTCAGTAATTCCCTTCTGGAGCCAGGTCCTCCCTCAGTAATTCCCTTCTGGAGCCAGGTCCTCCCTCAGTAATTCCCTTCTGGAGCCAGGTCCTCCCTCAGTAATTCCCTTCTGGAGCCAGGTCCTCCCTCAGTAATTCCCTTCTGGAGCCAGGTCCTCCCTCAGTAATTCCCTTCTGGAGCCAGGTCCTCCCTCAGTAATTCCCTTCTGGAGCCAGGTCCTCCCTCAGTAATTCCCTTCTGGAGCCAGGTCCTCCCTCAGTAATTCCCTTCTGGAGCCAGGTCCTCCCTCAGTAATTCCCTTCTGGAGCCAGGTCCTCCCTCAGTAATTCCCTTCTGGAGCCAGGTTTCCTCTTGGTATTTTCCCTCTGGAACAAGGTGCTCCCTCTTGGTATTTTCCCTCTGGAACAAGGTGCTCCCTCAGTAATTTCCCTCTGGTGCCAGTCTCCCCCCATTGGTTCCCTTCTGGTGCCAGGGCCCCTCAAGGTCTTTCCCTCTCAGTAATTCACCTCTGGATCAACATCTCCCCTCTCAGTAACTCCCCTCTGGAACCAAGTTCCCTCAGTGCCAGTGGGATCCTGTGTGACAGCCATTTGCAGGGCATCCCTGGAGGAGCAGGTTGAAGAGGAGGTGGAATAATTTATTTTATTCCATAATTACTGCGGCTAACGAGGCAGCTTGGAGAGGGAAAGGGCTTCTCTGGCTGCAGGTTCCCAGGCCTGCAGGAGGGAGCTTGGCCCTGTGCTTGGATGAGCTGCCAGCAGTAATGTAAGTAAAATTACTGCCTCCCACTGGGTCTGGCAATAATAATAATCCTGGGTGGCATTTCCAGCCCTGCCTGGCCCACGGAGGGTCTGCAGACAGGGAGGCAGCAGCCCTGCTCCTCAGTGGAATGACAGTCCTCTCCGATAACACCACCAGATGAACTCTCTCTCACTGTGAGTGGGTGTTTTCTGCTCATTTTGAACCTGATGTGAGTGTGTTTGAGCAGCACAGCCTTTTCCTAAGGTGAGATTACAGTTCCTGCTCTTCTGCCCTACCTGGGAGGAGCTGTTGGCTCATCAGACCCTGATGTCCAGGCTGTGTTCTTTATCTGTTCCTCACAGTCCTGCCGCAGGTGCGTGCTGAGCACATCATGTGAGCAGAATCTCACCGTGATGCATTTCTTGGACACATCACTTCTCTGTTCAAAATGTTCATGTAAACGCTCATCACAGAACTTTGCTGAAAGTGTAAAATATTTGTAGTTTTGTCCTGAGACTGATAATGCCTCTTTTTCTCTCTCTTTTTCTTTTTCTTTCTTTTTTTTCTGATAAAAAGTATCTAAACTAATGGAAATAACTGAAAGCTTCCTACTGATATCAGCCTGTTTCCATGTGGCTCACTGACGTAGCGAGAATTACATTGATCACTCTTCCAAACTATTCTAGTTTTGATATGCTAGCGGTGATAGCTTTTTTAATTATTACTTTCACATTTCGTTCCGCTTGCCCAGTGATAATTGGTAGCCAAGCTTTTTTTCCCCACTGTAGTCAGTGTCCCATGGTTGGTTTGTGTGAAGGTGTACCGGTGTGTTTTGGTTTGTAATCTTGCAGGGAAGTTCATAAATCCAGTGTTTGGTGGCTTTTTTTTTTTAATTGGTGTGTGTGTCTCGTGTGTTGCTTCCAGAGCAATATCTTAATTTTTGTAGAAGTTCTTGCCCTCTTGAGTAAAACTGGATAGGGGATAGTAATCTCTATAGAATTATAGAGATTCTATAATCTGTTTCCCTTTTTAATTTTTTATAACTATAGACTCCCCAGTCAGAGGAAACAAAGTAAAAAAATCATGGTAATGTTAAAATTAAATCAGAAGCATTTGAAAGCGTCTTTAATAAAATAATTTAATGATTAAATTATAACAAAAATATGCAATCACCTCCATAAAAGGCAGTGTTAATTAAATCTGTTGCTGCCTAACCACAGGCTTCAGCTAGAACCTCTTCCCTGCTGTCCCAGGTGTGGATGGAGAGCATGATGCTGCACTATTATTCCTGCAGATGTTCACGGAAGACGCTGAGAGAAAGGAGCAGGAGCATACGCGATAGTCCTGCCTCGGCACGGGACAAGTCTAGGTTTGAATTGTTGCCACCTTGAAAACTGGGCTGTATTTGAAATGTTAATAGTCCCACCAAAATGGTGTAATTTCGCTTTTAACTAGTTCTGTGGCAACAGGTAGAGAACAGCTTCTGGAATGTTCTACCCCACAAATGCAGCGTTGCATTCAGTGTAACGCTCAGAGGCTCTGCCCTGTTAATTGAAAGGTATCGGTAGGCCTGATGCCACCACACCAAGCTGTGTGTGGGAAAATACAGCCCGGTTCTTGTTCCTGAGTTTTAGTTCTGTGGGTTTTTCGCCCTTCCCCAGAACCCTTGGTCCTGAAGATGGTGAGTAGCCAGCCTAAGTACGATCTAATACGGGAGGTTGGTCGTGGCAGTTATGGTGTGGTGTACGAAGCAGTCGTCAGGAAGACCTCTGCCCGGGTCGCGGTGAAAAAGATACGGTGCCATGCTCCAGAGAACGTGGAACTAGCTCTGCGTGAGTTCTGGGCACTTAGCAGTATCAAGAGCCAGCATCCCAACGTCATTCACCTGGAGGAGTGCATCTTACAGAAAGATGGTATGGTGCAGAAGATGTCCCATGGCTCCAGTTCCTCCCTTTATTTACAGGTACATGAAGCCGAGGTAATGGGGTGGAAGTAATTCACGTGGATGTGTAGCTGGGAGGGAAGGAGGTGGGTAGTCAAGATCATTTTTATTGAGGTCTGCTTAGTTAGGAAAGGGTTTTGTATGCATTACTGACACCCAAAAATCATTATGTATCTTTAAAAGAGCGTGTCTGTTGAACCTGTATCTTGTAATTTGAAGCCATGCCACTCCAAAAGACTCCAGGGTTATTTTTAATGCCAGTCTGCTTTGATAACGTGAAGAAGTGCCACAGGTGAAGTGGAAGGTGCAGGCTGTTGGGTTACCTGGTAGAAGCTCCGCTGCGGGGTTAACGCGCAGACACATGCTCGTGTCTTGAGACAGAGTTCTGCAGAGTTTCTTAATCTCAGGTGTCTTTGGAAGAGGAAGTGATTGTCTTGATTTAGGAAGCCAACACTTAAAATTCTTCCAGAACTAATAAGCAGTTGGTAGCATGTGGTGAGCTGGTTTTGAATACATAGTTATTAATCTCTTCAAAGAGAGGTCAAGGCCTGATAAATAAGGGAATAAAGATGCTTCCCCTACGGGACCACTAAAAGTGTCCTTTGAGTTTGAAGATACCTATTTTTGAAGAGTAAGTAGGTCTGGAAAAGACTTTGAAAGATAATCTGGTTCATTCCCTTGTCAAGAAGCTGCCCCAACTATAAATCATCCCCCGGCAGACATTTGACTCTGTGGTTCAAAAAGTCAGTAGCCTGCTCCGAGTTTATTATGTTATCCCCAGTCATTTCAGTTTTTATTGTTGTTACTCTTGCCTGTCTGATGTGGGACCTTTTGTTACTGAACATTCCTCTGGCAGCCCTTCCTGGCTGTCCAGATCCCATTGTGCCAAGTGCTGTACCAGCCTGAGAAAGAGGATTCGTGCCTTTGGAAACTCGTTGTAGCTTGGTAGTTGTTCCTGAGGTGCTTTCATGGAGGGATTAGGGCAAAATAACGCCAGCCAACTCATGTGGGAGAAATTAATGCCTTGCCTTCATAGTCCTGGGAGAGATTGCATCCAGCTTATGGACAGCTGTGCAGAGAGGAGCTTAAAAGCCCTGGGGCTGCAAGGTGGGGCAGAGGTTTTGGATCACCTGCAGAGTGATGGCAGTGACTATTAGTGATGGAGTCAGGCACCAACCCTATGAATTATTTTCCTGCTCCAGAGAGCAGAGCAAAGGCAGGGCTGAGCTGACTCTGGAGACACTGGGATCACTTTCTAATCGTGTGGGCTAAACCAGAGAAAATCAGATCTGCCTTGGCTTACCCTCTCCTCTCCCCTCCCCCGGTGCTGTTACAGAGCTGAATGGGTGCAACCTGTGCAGAGGGGCTGTTTGTGTCCCCGAGGGGCTGTGGAGCTGCTGTTGGCTGAATTTGGCCAAGTGAGAGCCCTAAATGAGCCTGGCCTTGCGTTGTTTTGCCACAGATGTGACAGTGGATGTTGTTGTCTCAGTGTGCTGAATGGCGATGGGAGTACGGCTGCTGTGACGCTGTGTGTTGGTGCTCCCTTGGCAAGGCAGGCTCCCTGCTGCCTCACGATACCCTAATCTCACTGTTACTGACTGCAAACCCTAAACACATGTTTTTCTAGTTGTCTCATGGATTTTACTGTTCTAAGTTGGTCTGGTTTGAGTACTGGTTGTGCTTGCAATCACAGATAGCTGTAGGTTGCTAGTAATTTTGCTCTTGGATGGAAAAGGTCACTTTTTTAAAGCACTTAAAATGCCTTTCTAAATATTAATATTATATAGCTACTATATATTATAACTACCTTAATGTTTGAGAACCTGCAGGAGCTACATTTGGTTTAGAATGTGTTGGTTTACTGCTAACAGAAATCATTGTGGGTTTTACCTTCCAAAGCATGCTCTGAGCCACCTGAGGGGAGCTGGAGAGGCAATTGAGTGGTTGAGTGAGCAGGATTAGGGAAACTGGTGCTGGTTTTGCTTTACTTGTTGCAATAAGCAGCTGTTAGAGGTGGCTGCTTGAGTTCCTCATATCCTAGAGTATCCTGTCCTACTTATATCCTAGAAAACAGCCAGTGGAACACGATGGTGGGAGAGATGTTGGGAGCAGCAGCTGTAGATGAGCATTCTGAGTTAAGGAATCTCACATCAACACTTGCTGGAATACATTCAGGTGTAGGGAATGAAGAATAGGCTTTAAAAGTGAATTGTGGTGCTGCTTCCTCAGTGGAGGACAAACACAGCCCACTGGCACTGTACGGAGTTACTTGTTGAGGCTGTGTTTGTACATTGAAGTTGTTAGTGCAGTGGGTGGGACGGGCTTTGTTGGGGTGGGACACTGTCCAGCTGGAACAGATGGGAGTGCAAAGGCCACTGAGTATCTTTCAAAACACTTATCTGGGTCTGGCTCCAGCTTCTGGGCAGGAGTGTGAGCTCGATAGGCTTGGCACGCAGGAAAATATGGAGGCTGACAAATACATTGTGTGGTTTTTACATCAGAAATTTTACATAAAGCTTTATTTTCACCAGTTGCAATGTCTTGCTCACTGGATTGTGAAGAGGAAAACCCAAACTTCATGCATTTTTCCATCATATCTTTACATTCTTGTGATCATCAGGTAGTTATGACGTTTCTTTTCCTTGTTGCAGCTGGTAGAGACCTCATTAAAAGGAGAAATAGCCTTTGACCCCAAAAGCGCTTATTACCTCTGGTTTGTAATGGATTTCTGTGATGGAGGAGATATGAATGAGTATCTGTTGTCCCGAAAGCCGAACCGCAAGACCAACACCAGTTTCATGCTTCAGCTCAGCAGCGCGCTGGCATTCCTGCACAAAAATCAGATTATCCATCGTGATCTCAAACCTGACAATATCCTGATATCCCAGAGCAGGGTGGACGCTAGTGACACAGAACCCACCCTGAAAGTGGCTGATTTTGGGCTGAGCAAGGTATGTTCGGCCTCGGGACAGAATCCAGAGGAGCCAGTCAATGTAAATAAGTGTTTTCTATCAACTGCGTGCGGGACTGACTTCTACATGGCCCCTGAAGTCTGGGAAGGACACTACACTGCCAAAGCAGACATCTTCGCACTGGGGATTATAATCTGGGCAATGTTGGAAAGAATGACGTTTATAGACACGGAAACAAAGAAGGAGCTCCTGGGGAGTTATGTCAAGCAGGGGACGGCGATCGTGCCTGTCGGAGAGGCTCTCCTGGAAAACCCTAAAATGGAGCTGCTCATCCCTGTAAAGAAAAAATCCATGAATGCTCAAATGAAACAGCTGATCAAGGAGATGCTGGCTGCCAACCCACAGGACCGACCCGATGCGTTTGAGCTAGAGCTGCGATTAGTTGGCATAGCTTTTAAAGACAGCAGCTGGGAGACGTGACTGGCCGAGCCAAGTGTCTCCATAGAGCTCCTTCTCACCCCGTGCTCAACGGCAGCACGAAACGAGCATGAACTCAAACCCACAGGGTCTGGTTGTGACCAAATGGATCTCTTTTTTGAGTTGACACCAATATGAGTTGGCCGTTGTGTTCAGGATGCGTTGATGTGTATAATACTGGGATGTTAAGTACAGGCGTTAAGATGTGACGGTGTTCGTTCGTGTATGCTGGCAGTGGGATGTCTTCAGAGCTGAGACTTGGTTTCCAGCACTATGACATGGAGTATTTTGTACATTCCAGTTTCCTATGTCAGTATTAGGAACTCTCATGGAAAAAAAAAAGATTTGCATGCTGGTTGTGCAGATCTTCAGGCTTTGTAAAGTAACTCTGTGTATATATTTCTGTATACGAGTGACTGGGAGTGTATGCTGATTCTCTTAAATTATTTGCTATGGGTCTGAATGATTGGGGTTTGCTGGGAAATGAGGTGCATTCCTTCTTCCCCAGGCTTGAATAACTTTATTATTTATTTTTGTTGTTGAATGTCAAAGGTAGGGCCTGAGACTTGACTTTGTGGACAAAAAAATACAATGCAAGGGGATCAGCAGCTTTCGTGCTGACATGGCCAAGCTTAAAGCTTAATGAGCTCATCACTGAGGGAGTCAAATTACAGATGTGTGTGATCAGGTACTGGCATGTTGCTTAGGTCATTAATCATTTGATTTTGCTTTCTTCTAGTAATCTATTATCAATTAATCTACAGTTTCACAATGTGCTCTCTGCCCTTGCCTGTATAATCCAGCAGCACCATGAGGATTTATAATAGCAGAGTACTGAGGGTTTAGCTTATGGAAATGTGGATGAGGGAATCCAGCAGCAGAGAGGGTTATCTTTAAAAATCTTCAGACTATGGTTGCAGCACAGTTTCCCCATTAACTGAAGCAATAACACAGGCTTTGGTCTCTTCCTTTCTGGCCCTGCTTCTAAACTGGTGGTGATGAGGAGATGGAGGGACAGCTGTTTGTCTTTTTGAACACACCTATTCCCCAGTGTGGGTGAAAACTCAGTAACCAGTACATGAAAGCTGTCTCCAGTTTGTGTGGCAGCCTTGGCCCAGTTTTTGGTTTGTTTTCCTCCTTTTAAATATTTAAATATTTTAAATATTTATTTAAAAACATGAGTGGTAGGATGGAAGGCTTTGAATGACTGCTTATTCCCAGCTCTTACTCCACAGAGGCAGATGGGTGGGCTGAGAGAGATTTCACCTGACACTGTGCAGCAGATGGAACCTCCTTTGTGATGGTCTAACGCTGTTCTCTTGGCTGCAGGACCCTGAACTTTCTCACCAGTTTGACCTTTTGGAAAAAGTGAAGTCTGAAAAAAATTGCCTTTAAAGGCAGATATGTTAAAGCTGCAACAAAGGCTGGTTTTCTTAATAAAATCAATTTAATGTTTTCTTCCCAGATCTTACCTGCAAATGACTAAGTATTCTCTTAGAGCCAGTTATCAGTCAGTGTTTATTCTGCCCAAGTGTGAATAAACAGCACAAAACATAATTTATTGTTCTTCCTAAAGGAAAGGATTTGATTCTGCCAAACTTCTGAGGCTTTGCAGACTGCAGCTGGTCCTTACCTGGTGCTGTGTGGCAGTTACCCACGGGGCCTCTTTCCTTTGTTCTTGTTATTTTGCTTCACTTTATCATTTAAGGCAAGTTGTCTACACAGCAACTCTCAGGCAAATTAATTTTGCTGCCTCAAAATATTTATTGTTTAGAAGATGCTGTAGACATAACTTTCAGAAGACAGTGTTCCTGCACAGAGCAGAGCTGAGCTGGCAGGGTCGGAGGTGGCTGCATCATACCAGGGATGCAGCCTGTGGCCTGCATGGATCTCCCCCCTCTGGTCTGTACCAGAAAACTTGGAGCCTGTCTGTGGGTAACAATAAGGAGAGATTTATTTATTTTTATATTCTAGGAGCGGAGATCTGTTTGGTCTCAAACTTTAACTGAGTTCAGTACAATTGAAGCCTCGGCTTGTTACCAAAAGGAAGAAAACAACCCTCTTGCTCTCTCTGCCAGCACCATTTCACAGTCCTTAACGTGATCATTCAATGAGTGGAGTTTTAAGAAGTTATATGATGCTTCCATGTTCAAGTTGAGAGCTTTTTAAAAACACATTGCTAACTTCCTTCTCTCTCCTGCCCACTCAAAACTCAGAATCACCTGTGTTACCTTAAATATGAATCCGATGCTTCCACCTTGGCGCTTGACGAACCACCTGGTTCTTCTCTGAGGTATTTCAAAGGATGAACACCAACATGCAGAAATGAGTGAACAGCACAGGAAAGGCTGGGTTTGTTGACTCCCCAAGTGTTTCTTTGCACTGATTGCCACTTTAAAGGGTGGGGGTACTTGAAATCCTTCTCATGGTGCTTTAGC
This sequence comes from Dromococcyx pavoninus, assembly GCA_033558185.1. NCBI lineage: Eukaryota > Metazoa > Chordata > Aves > Cuculiformes > Neomorphidae > Dromococcyx > Dromococcyx pavoninus. The sequence continues at coordinate 9,258 of JAUMJL010002006.1, forward strand.
CTTGCTGTTGGGTAACTGAACACTGAATGGCAAGTCCTTCAGGTCTGTGTTCTGTTTGATTTTTGTTGTCTGAGGTCTTTGTTTTAAAGCCCCTGATAAATCAAGTTGTTGTAGCAGCTACAGTTTTAATTCACCAGCGTGACAGGAAGTCAAGATAATTTCAGCACTCAGTAAAGATTTTTTTTTCCAAACTTTCTTTAAGAACTGTAAAATATATTTTCTGGAGAATTTATAATGAGGAAAATTATTGTGTAATTTATTAAGTTCATGACTGTTTTTGAAATAAAATCTTTCAATGAAGTTTTTCTGAGCTTTCTACAGAGAAATGCTTTCTTCTCAGACAGTGCAAGGGCATCCAGCTGTCGGCAGAGCTGCTGGAAGGTTTATTTGCTGTGCTGGGAAAGAAGTAAGTGGTGGTTCTTCATCAGTCACACTGTAAGTGATCCTAGGCTTGTAAAAGGTGCAGTGCTGGCTGTTAGCTGTGCTGCTCGTCCTCCGTGGGCAGTGGTGGTGCCAGACTTCCACTGGTGTGTAAGATCCTGCTGGAGGGTTTGACAGAGCGAGGCCAAATTGGGGATGAAAACAAGAGCCATCTCGTGGGGCAGCTGAGATGAGTCGTGTCTGTGTGCACCTTGCAGCTTCTGCCAAGCCCTTTAAGAATCAAGCAGTGCTCTTCTGGGTGTGTTGCTTCATTTCCAAAGAGGAGATTAAAGGCTAAAAAAAAAAGCATTCTCACACCCAGTGCAGACTTGAAGTTGTTTCTACAAGCAGAGCGAGTACCACCCTGGGCTGTAAGGAAATCTCTGGCCGGTTCTGCCTTCCCCACTACTGGTACTACTGGATTTTTGAGGCTGCAAGTGGGTGCTGCTGGTCTCCTGGGCACTCCTCCCTCTGAAGTGATCCTTTCCTCTCGAGTCCCTCCGTGTGCTAGAATAGGATTTCACCCAGAGAGCTGCAGAGTTTTATGGGTGAGCCCAGCAGCCCCCCCAGTGCAGAGGGCTAAAGGCAGCCCAGTGGATGTGCACTCCACTGCGTTTCCCTCCTGTGTTCGTGGACCAAGCACTGCTGGCTGTGCCTGGCGCTGGTGGAGGAGGCTGAGCCAGGGGTAAATGGTCCAGGGATTGTGAGGGACAGTGGTCTGCCAGTCCCATGCCCTGAGAAACCTTAGAGAGGTGAGGAGACACAATTACTTATATGTGGCACAAAGCCTAGCAGTCATTTGCATGTTTTAATTAACACTGCAGAACAAAGGGTTGTGCAGACTCCAGAGTGGGAATAGTGCAAACTAGAAATGCTGTAAATTTTCTTGTCTTACCTTTTCTTTAACCCACAACAAACCTAATCCTAGTCATCTTCTGTGTGCTTTCATGGTTGCCTGCAGATTCCTGCATATCCTGGTGCTGGAAACAGGTGGATTCCCCACCTGGCAGAACCGTGTGGTTAAATCCATAAGTCCTTGCAGGTGCAAAAGAGAAAGGGATTAAAGTTTAGATTATTTTTTATTAAAGGATAAGCACCTTAATTAAAGGAGTGTTGCCGTTTAGCCCTGACCCAGCTAAATTTCAGCAGCTAAAATTGTGCAGTTGGGCTCCCAAATCCCATCACCACACCCTGAGAGGATGGGAGAGGAAAATGAGAGGGAGAACACTTGTGGACTGGAAACTAAAACCATAACAAGGAGAAAGCCTCACCTCTCGTTGCAAGAGTGGTGATTGTATATACAGACACAAGCTTAATTCCTTAATTAAAATGAAGAAAATCAAGCCTACATTCTTGAAATGTATCTGTTCCATGGTGAGGGAATCTCCAAGGAAATGCCCTGGTGCAAGAATTCGATGTAACTAAGGCTGCATCTCAGCTTGAATAACCCAACCTCTGCTTTATTTCCCTTGTTCAGCAGGATGCTGAGGCCTGAGGCTCCCACTTGCCCATTCCAGTTCCTCAGGCTGGGCTCAGCTGGGCCATCCCCGCGCTGGGAAACTCGCCTGGTTGGTATTTTCACTCTGTGTTGGTTTAGAGGGAGTTTTGCTTCGCACCAGCCAGTCGTGGCCCCGGCTCCAGCTGCAGCGTCACGGCAGACGTTGCTTCGTGGGTGAGATAAAGTCCAGCAGCCGCCTGCCCACCCCTTGGAGCGGTGCCCGTCCCCCCTGCGCGGTGGCTGGGTGAGCAGACACTCAGGTGGCCTTTGGACTGCGGGTAGCACAAACAGCAGACCTCTAGCATTGCTTTTCCCTCTGTTCCACCAATATCCCACAAATCCTTCCATAGGTATCGACTGTTAAGGGGTCTATGTAGTGAACACAAGGAGTTATCCCACAGGGAACTAGTTAGGAGTGTTAAACCAACTCTGGTTAATGAGCGCCGCTGAGCACCGACTGTTTCGTTCCCCTTTCGGTCCTGGGTGCTGGAGCCGTTTATGCAAAGTGCAATTTCTATTCTTGAGTGCAATGAAGGAAGAGGGATTTGTCTGAAATGCCACAAACCCTCCAGAGCATCTGTGCTGCCTGGGGAGGGCTGGGAGGTGGAAATGCAAGACAGAGCTGCTGCAGAGCTCTCTTTGGCAGCTCTGCGAGTGTTTCTGGGGAATCTGAGACCGTGCACTCTCCATAGGCAGAGCAAATGAAGTGTGGAGGAGTCAAGAAACCTGATAGATGAGACAGCACCATCACTGCGAGAGGAGCTGCAGCCCAGGACACATTCTCGTTAAATCCCTTTGTTCCCAGTAGAATTTCCAGATGATTTGGGTGCCTGAAGCAGGAAATAATTGCATAAGGGCTGCAGTTTGTAAGGAGAAGCCAGGACTGCCTCAGGGTGTTGCAGGGGTCTGGGATGAGCTGTGGAGCTGATCCACAGTGGTGGTCAGAGCTGTGGCTGCTCTCTTTGTGGCAGCCCCATGTGCCCAGCTCCCATCCCATACTCCACTAGGAAAAGGATAGTGGAAGACTCTGCTGGTCTCATAGAATCATGGATGGTTTTTGTCAGAAGAGACCTTAAAGCCCATCCAGTTCCACCCCCTGCCGTGCGCAGGGACACCTCCTGCTGGATCGGGGTTGTCAAAGTCCCATCCAAACTGGTCTTGAACACTTCCAGGGATGGGGCAGCCACCACTGCTCTGGGCAACCTGGGCCAGGGCCTCCCCACCCTCACAGCAAAACATTTCTTCCTGAGGAAGATGAAGGGAGATTCACTGATAGTGTTCAAGTGCTTAATGACCTGTTCAGTCTTTGTGGTTTGACCTGAAAACAGATGCAACATAAAACCCTGGCAGGTCCCTTGCGGGTGGTGGTGTGTTCATCCTGAGTGCTCATCTTTGACACTTCGGGCAGGCTTCCCTCAGTCCCAGCAGCTCCTTCCATCTCTGCCTCTCCTGTTTGCCCCTGGGGTCCCAGTACCGACGTGTTTTCCTTCCCAGACAGCCAGGAGAAGGCACCAAGACCAGCCGTCACCCACTGTGTGTTTTGAAGCCACTCTTGAGGGGATGAACACCCTTGGGAGCCTCAGTGTCTTCTGAGCCCAGTCCAGTTCCTACTTGCACGAACTTGTGGGCGCCTGCCTCAGATTAGGTGGCGGTTTCAGATTTAGTCCTGCCCATTTGAGCCCTTGATATTTTTAAACTTGTCTAGCAAGCCTTTCACTCCTGCCCTCTCCCGAACCAAAGCTGGCCTGCAGCCACCCAGCTCCACAGCCCGCCAGCTCCCACGGGCTGCTCTCCAGGCGGTGGCATTTGCATGGACCTCAGACCAGAAAGAGCTTTTGTGGGTTGTGAAAGTAAACCAGCAAATAGAAACAGATGGCTGGGTTATCAGATGCCTGGGTCCTGTTTGCACCTGGTCCTGGGGGAGTTAAAGTGGTTTTTATTATTATTTTTAAAGGAGAAATGCATCTGGAAAGGACTCGATGGGACATGGGTGGCTTCACCTCTCCTGCTGAAATGATGGAGGGAGGATCTGTGCTCTTGGACCTGTGACCTTTGAGGTCTTTCTCAGACATCTGTTTCACCAGGAGGGCTGGAAGCCTCCCATACCTGGCTCCAGACCCAAGACAGCCATTTGCTCTGCAAACATTGCCTTTCTTGCCCGTTTCTTCCCTTAGGAATCTGATGTTTGCTGCTCTTGGGCACAGGAGCTTGGGTTGCTCCGGTGGGATCTGGATTAGCAAAGATCTTGTGTGACTGCTGTCTGGCTCTTGGAAGGTGCCTGGAGCTGTGGCTGAGCTTTGTTCAGGGTTGCTTTGCTTGTTTAGTGTTGTGCTTGCTTCCTGGTGAGCCTGGAGGGGAGGGAAGCAGAGCCCCATCCCAGGGCAGAGAGTGCCTTGCCAGAGCTCTGAGTAACCTTAAATAAAAACAAGGGACTTTGAGCATCCACGTGACTACGGAAGGGCACCTGGAGCACTCACAAAAGGCTGATTAATTGGATAAATCCCTTCCTAGAAGTCGAAATTACAAAATCCCCATCACCTCCCCAGGGAAAGCATGGGCTGCCTGGGATGCTGCTGCCAGGAAGGGCTCCAGACACCGTGCTTTTTGTATCCTGAAGGGAATCTGCTTTGTCCAAATATAACAATTCAACAGTAAATGCCTGGCGGGTGCTCCGAGGAGGAGCCAGAGAGAACAGCAGCTCTGTCTGCCTTGCTTTAGGGTATGAGCATCCCCTGGGAACACCCTGCATTGGCCAGAGAAAGGTGAATCAAAGGCTGCTCTTACTCACTTGTGGCTTTACCGGAACGGTCGCTGCGATTCCTGCTTGGAAAATAAAACCTGTGCTAATAAACAGTGATTCACATGCCTGGAGTTAAAAATAAGCCCCCCAGGCACTCTCTTTCCAGGGGCAGATCCCAGATTGCCAAGACTTTCTGTCACTCGCCCCATCCTTTTCCCCCTCTTCCTCTGGAGAGGGTTGGGTGTGCTCTGGCGTGGCCGCATCCTGCACACCGAGCCTGAGCGCTGCTGGGACCCTCTCCAGGTTTATTAGAATAGAAGAGGTGGTTTGTCCCTTCCTCACTTTCACTGGGATTTTTTCCGGTGCCGGCAGAGCTCAGACAAGCCCTTCTCATCCTGCTCAGCCTCCCCTTTAGCTGCTGTTTTTGTCAGCTGTGGGGCTCTGGCTCCAGCCCCTTCCTGGCACCGGTGCTGTCGTGCAGGGAGGTGCTGGATGCCCTGGTTCCTGGCACAGGCTCCCCAGGAGCAGAATTGCGGGAAGGAACAGTCGCAGAGCCAGGGCCCCTCTTCTCCAAGGACAGAGCGCTCTGGACTGCAGTTCCCAGGTGGAATCCCATGTCCCCACTGGAGCCTCCTGGTCCCCTGAGTCCTTGCAAGCAGCCTGGGCTGTACCCAGCTCTCCATCCATACTGGTTGCAAGAGGGATGGAAGGAGCTGATGGGTCCCTAGGGATCACTGAGGGCTTCCTGACCCCAGCTCTGGGTTCAGCGTGTCCTTTCCCCTTGATCACTGTGGTGCCACCTCTGCACCCCTCAGAGATTGCTCCCATGGGAGCTCTCAGCCCTCGGGAAGGGGTGAGGGCAGCCATAAAAATAACCCCTGGGCCAGATCCAGCCCATTGTGGCTTCCTGTGATTTACAGCCCTTCCCGGGGGGGTGGGGTTGGGGGGGGGGGAAGAGGAGGCAGGAACAGGTCTGGCTTTGACCCTTTCATTACCAGTCGAGAAGGTGCTAGAAGGACCCTTCCCCTGTTCTTCTCCCTCGCCAGCCACAGGGCCTGGGCAGGAGCCTGGGAAAGGGGATCATGGTGGGCTGCTGGTCCTGAGCTGCATCCAGCATCTCGGGGTGGATGTAGAAAGAGAAGCTGGTGGTGTGGGCTTGGATTCCCTGTCCCATCCCTTATGTCCCATGTTCCATGTCCTGAAGGGCACAAAGAGACTTAGTCCTGCCTCGGAGGAGGCAGAGATTTCTGCTGCAGATCCCAAAATCCCAACTAGTCTCCCATAAGGAAGTGGAGGAAGGAGGAGAGCTGGCAGAGGTGAGCTGGAGCTGCAGGAGAAGGAGGGTTAATGCAGGGCTCCAGGGTGTGAGGGCTGCGGCCAGGGCAGGGGGGGTCATACTGGAAGGGTGGGCTTCTGCTGCCGGGGCTGGGCTTGCAGGGGTTAACGGGGTGGCTCTTCCTCACCCTCTATATGAGGCTCCTGCCGGCTCTGGGCTCAGTGTGCTGCTGGCAGCTAGAAGGGCACGAGCTGAGTTACAGGATCTTCCCTACATCTCATCCTTGCATCCCATTCCTGCGTGGGCTCAGGTGAGTGAGAGCATCGTGCACCCGTCGAGCCCAGGAGCTGGGCACGGATCCTGGCAGTGGGACTGGGGAGTAGGCAGATACACTGGCACGGGTGTTTGCATCCAGAACACACTGGCTCTGCCTGGGTAAAGCTGGTGTGTGAGGAAACCACATGCCCAGCACTGGGGGAAGCCAGGGAACTCATCTCTTGGGAACACAGGGCCTCAGTTTCCCCATCTGTACACTGTGGGCAGATGTGGTGTCAGAGCCTGTGGGCGGTGTGTGGAGGTGCATGGACAGCCCCGGGCTGTTTCCTCTCTCACTCATGTCCCTGCTGTCACCCAGGGAAGTTCTGGCTCAGCTGCTGGCGATGGGGCGGCTCTTCAGGGCCATTTGAGCCTCTTCTGCTCAGTGAAACCATCTGCTTTTGGCATTTACAGCCCCCGGGGTTGAGCTCCAGACCCCCCACGCTGACACGCACCTCCACCACCAGATTCACATTCCCGGTCCTGCACGGATGCTCAGGAACAGCTGAGCGAGAGCCATCGCATCCCAGGACTGGTAAAAGCTCCTTTGCTCCATGCCCCCCGTGCATGGAGCAGGAGAGATTCCTTCCCTCCCAGACAGCTGAGCTTACCCGGGCTGGAGGGTGCAAGGCACAGAGACCCCAAAACGCACCCCCCCCCCCCGCCGGGGCAGCTCGCCAGCTCTCCTGTGCTCGGCGCCGCGTTGGCTTTGTTCTGCTGGCCCTGTGCTTGGAAAGATAAGGCGGCACCAGCTCCGGTATTTTTTCCTGTTGGAAGCTGCTCCTGGGATGTGGCTGAAGCCGGCGGATGCTCCGTGCTTCTCTCTTCCTGCCTGTGGATTGTTCCTGCCTGGGCTGGCAGGGCTGGCTGCCTGCTGCTTGGCCACGGGCAGCACTGCCCCACTTTCCGTGGGGTTGAGGGGACTCCCAGCTCCACTTTACCCCCATCCTCCTCTTCTGTTGCTGCATCCTTGGTGCTGACCCTACCTCTGCTCTCTCCTCCCAGGGGCAAATCCAGGAGACGAACGAAGCTTCAAGATCCTCTCTATCCACAGCACCGGACACCCCTGCACCCACCCAGAGTGACCAAGGGTGAATCCCAGGAGACAAGCGGAGCTTCGGGTTCCTCCCTGTCTTGCAGCACCAGACTCCCCTGCAGCCACCCAGAGCTACAGGGGTGAATCCAGGAGACAACCAAAGTTTTGGGTGCTGTCCACAGCACCGGACCCCCTGCACCCACCCAAAGTGATCAAGGGTGAATCCAGGAGGCAAGCGAAGCTTTGGGATCCTCCCTGTCCCCAGCACCAGACCCTCCTGCAGCTCTGTGACCAGGGGTGCTGGTTTGGGGCTGGAGGTGATGGTGCCACTGGGCAGCCCTTCTCTTGCCGTCTGCACCTCCAGCAACCTGCGCCTCGTGGCCCACAGCCGTGGCTCCCCCCTGGCCTGGCTGAACCGGGGCCCTGAGTGCCCGCGGGAGCCGGGGGGTGGCGGGGGCCACGTGCCCAGCGCCGTGGAGAGGCTGGAGGCTGACAAGGCCAAATACGTCAAATCGCAGCAGGTCATCAACAGCCGGCAGGAGCCAGCGCTGCGGGGCTGCTCGCCCCGTCTCTCCCCCCGCGACCGGCGTCTCCTCGCCCGTCAGCCGTGCAGCGAGTTGTGTCAGGGCTCAGAGCTCAGCCGGGAGGCTCCCAGGAAGCTGCCGTGTCCCCAGTCCCCTGTGTCACGCCGGGCTGGCAGCAGGCGCCTGCTGAGACCCGACTCCCTCATCATCTACCGGCAGAAACGGGACTGCCCGGGAGGAGACAAGGAGAACGCCAAGGGGTCCGGGCTCATGCGACGCCTCTTCCAAGGACCACTCAGAGACAAACCCCCCAGCTCCCCCCCAGCCAGGAGGCTGGGCGAGGGGTCACCAGCCCCCCAGAGCCCCGAGACCCCCATGCTGTGGGTGCCCATGCAGAAGGAGGAGGTGAGGACGCCGAGTGCCAGCAGCGGTGGTGGCAGTGGTGGCATCTTCCCGTTGCCCAACAGCCCCATGGAGCAGCACCCTCAGCCCCCCAGCAAGCAGGCGCTGGCTCTGCGTGTCTCCCTGCCGCTCTCGGAGAAGGAGAGGTTCTTCAACTACTGTGGGCTGGACCGGGCACTGGTGGAGGTGCTGGGGCGGGAGCGGTTCGGGCCAGCGGGCTGGGACAACGCCTCCGCTCGGCTCCCTGGCTCCTGCGATTCCGAACCCGGGCAGGCCTCAGAGGGCAGTGAGGGGGATAGAGGGGCAGGCGAGGAGGAGCCAGATGCCCGTCTGGGCTCCACCGTCTCGGTAGTGGAGCGCAATGCCCGCGTCATCAAGTGGCTCTATGGCTGCCAGAGAGCCTGGGCAGCTGCCAAGGAGTCCACTGTCTGAGCAGAGGCAGCCCAGCTGGGGACAGGGGCACCCCTGTGGGTCCTGCTGGCTGGAGGTGGCCCTCACCCTTGCTGGATGTTGCCAACGGACTCGTGGCATCCTTGGACCCAACACTAAGGGGCTGCTGGGACCAGAGCAGCACTCAATAAACCCGGGATGTTTTTCTTTTTTTCTAACCTGTCAGCATGTGTGGTTTGTGCGGTGCGGGAACGCTTTGGGGCTGAGGGTGGCAGCTCCCCATCCCCATCCACGCTGCAGGGCCGGTGCTGCTCCAGGGGCAACAAGAGTGCCGAGGGTGAAGAAAGCACCAGGCAAGTCTCAAGGGACAGGGGCACCTTGGGGTCTTTAGTGCAGACACATCACTGAAACCCACCGCAGAGCCACCCATAGCGGAGCAGAAGACTCCCAAACAGTGGGGGTGTCCGCAGAGTCCGGCCGGTGCCTCCTCCTCTAATTGCCCTTGGAGGCAGTTTTATTCCGGATTTCAGCCAGTTTGCCAGCCAGGAAGCCCCAGTGGAAGGCCCCTTCCTCCGGCTCCCGCAGATCACCGCCATCGTCGCCCGGTGGTTCCCCAGGGCTCTCGTCCGGCTCTGGGGGGGACACCCCTTGCTCCGGCCCCGATGCCTGCTGCCACTTGGTAGCAAAGAGATCCCAAAAACCAGGTGCCTTCTCGGAACGGGGTGGCTCGGACGGCGAGGCGGCCAGCGGGCTGGGGACAGAGTGGGGATGGCGACACTGGTGTGGGGACACTTCTCGCTGGGTCCTGCAGTGGCCAGGACTGGGACCCTCACCATTCCCCCCACTCCATGCTGGCTCGGTCCCCAGCCCCATGGGTATCAGCAGGGAAGGGCGATGCAGGTGGTGGGATGGCGAAAGATGGAGGTGGTGGGATGGGGAAAGATGCAGGTGGTGGGATGGGAAGGGATGAATCCAGGCTCTGGATTCTCCCCCCCTCAAAGCTGCAACTTACTGGTCTGCGCAGGGCTCTGGGCTGAGCAGCTGATGCTCATCCTCGCTGGTGAAGAGGGACGAAAGTGTCCGCCAGCCCCGGGCCCCCACCCCCTGCACCTGCAGGAGAGGCAGCACCAGGCTTATTTGGGACCTCCAGGTCCCAGCAGACCCCCCCTCCCCGTTTCATTCATCCTTCTCCTCACCTTCCTCGCCAGCTGTGACACAGGGCTCGGTCCCTCCTCCATCAACGTGGGGGGCTCGGCCGTCTCCATCAGCTCGGGGGGGTCTCCCTGCAACAAAGCCCCCCCCGTGAGGGCAGGGGGAGGGCAGGGAGGTTGGTCACCCTGCTTTCCGGTGACCCAAGGTTGATGGTGACCCCCCCCAATCCTACCTCCTCCTGCAGCGCACCATCCGCCCGCGCCCCCCCCAGGGTCTGCAGCACCTTGGCCTTGTAGAGCCGCCAAAAGGCCTGGGTCATGGTGAGGGACTCAGCGGGGCTGGGATCTGGGTGTCGCGAGGAGCAGGAGGGGTGCAGGGCTGGGCCCCCCCGCACTGCCCCCGCGATCTGGTGGCTTCATTAAAGTTTCAGGGCCCACTTGCAATGCACAAAGGGGAACCTGAGCCGGGGCAGCGTGGCAGCGGCTGCTCGGGTAACCCCTAACCCCCCCCTCGACCCTCCTGACCCAGCCCCCCAGTGCCCCCCACCCACAGAGGACCCTCAGGGGTCAACCCAAGCCCACAGAGTGAAGCAGATGGTGGGGTTCAATGATGCCCCCCCATCATGGCTCTCCATCTATAATAGATCACCCATCAGGGAGGAAACCCGATCAGTGCTGGGACATGGGTTGCTGAGCCCTCCCCAGCTCGTCACAGCAGTGACCGAGGCCTGGTCACCCCTGTCCCATGGGAGCACAGGGCCAGGTCAACCCTTGTCCCAAGGCCAGGCCCTGTGCTCCTCTGCAGGGTGGGGGTCCCGTGGGATGGGAGTGACCCCAAGGGCATTCACCGGCCCTGGGAGGTGTGGGGGTCCTGGGGACGGGTTGGTCCTGGGGGGTCCGTGGCTCCTGGAGAGGGGGTTGTCCTGGTGCTGGGGGGTCCAATGACCCCTGGGGAAGAAACGTCCTGGTCTCAGGGGATCCCTGACTCCCGGAGGGGGGTTTATCTGGTCCTGGGGGAGCGTGGCCCAGGGGTGTGTGTGGATCCTGGGGGGGCTTGTGGGGCGGGGCTGCTGCCGGGTGGGCGGGGCTGCTGCCGGGTGGGCGGGGCTGCTGCCGGGTGGGCGGGGCTGCCGCCAGGGGCCCCTCCTGCGTGGTGGGCGGGGCTTACTCAGCGGAACTGTCGCCTGGAGGGCGGAGCCTGTCGACGGGTGAGCGGGGTTGACCGAGTGGGGCGGGGCTGGTCGTCTGGTGGGCGGGGCTTACGAG
>JAUMJL010002008.1:0-52954 GCA_033558185.1 Dromococcyx pavoninus
GGTAAACCCACAATCTCTATCCTACTAATATGCTGATCAATACACCCCAACTCTGGCAAAGCATTACTACACAGTAATAACAAAAATATTAAGTACTCAGCATATATGTTCAAGGCTTAGTGACAGCTTTATTCACCACCGGCATAAAGGCTTGAAACAAACACTGAACGCCAGTAGGTACTTTCAATAAGGAGCACATTTGATAATTAAATGTATTTAGCAACTCAGCACATACATATTTGGTCAAGCAATGCTCTCTTCAATATCAGCAGGCAGTGTCCCCTGCCATGGCATTAACAGCAGGCATCCATGACAGCATTTTATCATGAACGTCTATTTAACAAGCCCCCGTCCCTCCTCCCCAGCCTTAAACGCCGTGCACTAGCAGTGCAGCTCTCCTGGAAACCTAGCAAGCGAGAAAGACTTTCCTTAAGTAGCGACAAAAGCTCAGGATTTAGCAATTAATGCCCATCCCCAGCCCTGATCCAAGCTCCAGCGCCAAGGAGGCGGCGGCCAGGGCTCTCCCCACCGCCTCTCAAGCCGGCAGCGCCAGGGCCTCCCCTTCCCACAATAGGGGGAGGCCCCAGGCCTCCTCGGGCGCGGGGCCCACGCTCCCTTCTCATCATGCCCGCGGCGGCTCCCCCCCCCAGGCTTCTCTGAACGCAGAGGCCGTGCACCCGCTCCGCGGGCACCGAGCAGGCCCCGCCGAGGCCTCCACCCCGACCCCACTCCTCCTCCTCCTCCTCCTCCTCTCTTCCTGCCCCGGGGCCCCCGCTTTCCCTCAGCGCGGGGAGGAGGAGCCGCCACCGCCGCCGCCTCCTCCTCCCGTTCCAGGCCCCGCTCCCTCCCCCGAGGCCCAGCCCGACCCGGCCGCGAGCGCCCGGTACCTTGTAAAAGGCCCCGTTGGAGCCCCGCACCTCCACCACCAGCTCCTCCATGTTGTGCCGCGGCGCCTCGGTGCGGGAGGACCCAGGCCCAGCGCCGCCTCCCTTCCCTTTCTCTCGGCGCAGGAGGGGGGGAAGAAGAGGAGGGTGGTGGAGGAGGAGGAGGAGGAGGGGTGCGCGTGCCGGGGCGGGGGAGGGGACCCGAGCTTCACTCCGAACCCGAGGGGGTGGGGCCGCCGAGGGGCGGGGTGCGCGCTGCGGGGAGGCTCCGCCGCCGCCGCTCGCCTTGGACCGCCCGGAAATGAAAGCGAAACGGTCACGGGCGGGCGGGGCGCAGAGGGAGGTGGGGAGCGCCGGTTCCGTATGTGAACGCTATGGGCCGTACCACGTGACGGGCCGCGCGCGCCCGCTCGCCCCACGGCCTAACAACCCGGCGGCGTGCGGCCCCCCCCCCCCCCCGCGCGCGCGCAGCCGCAGCGGCAAAGGGGCAACCGAACCCGTCAGCGGTGGCTGAGGCCCCGCCTCCCGCCCGGCGTGCGCCTGAGTGACAGCCCCTCTGGCCAATCAGATCGCGCGCTGCGTCGCGCGGGCTGAGTGGAGTCGGGATGGGCAGCGGAGCAGTCCGTGTCCTCACACTGGGCTGAAGGAGCATTCGGGATGGGAGCAGTGCATGCCTTCCCCCGGTGCTCAGACAGGGCTTTCCAGAGCGATGGTGGTGTGGAGGCCCCGAGAGAGGCGTTGGGAGCGTGGCCGCGGCTGGGATGGGAAGCCCGGGCCTGTGGCGACCGGGCTGGAGTCCCTCAGGGGATGGCGGCCGCGCAGTTGGTCTGTGCCTCCCTGGCTGTGGTCGGGAGCGAAAAATAAAGTGTGAATTGTAGCAGGTTTTAAGGGGTTCAGCACTAAGCAGTGGCCTGGCAGTTGTGGGGTTTGCCGCAGATCCAAACACCTCATGAGGTGGAAGATGTGCCAGTCCTTCTACTTCTCTGTGTGGGACTTAACGTTTTTTCAACAAACGGTCTCGCCGTGCAATACATGCTGTTATTTTAGTTACGTTTGAACACTCACAAACTCCTAAACCTCCTGACAAAGAAATGTAATGCTGCTTTGGATTCACGATGGAACTTGGTGGTGAATATTCTAAAGAGCTGCTCTATTTGTGATGGAGCAGAGTATACTGGCACAAAAGCTCAGCTGTTCGTGAGACCTACACGAACATTAAAATCATCTTCCTCTATAGTTTTTTCTCCTTACTAGCTGCAATGAAAAAGGAAAAAAAAAGTTCTACTGTTACCCTCAAAAATCACAATTGAAATGTATTAGCATGGCTCTGATTTCTCTGAATGTATGATGCTCTCCCTTTGTAAGTGATGGGGTGAAATTCTGCACATACTGATGAATTTTAAAAACTCTTGAATTCAGTAAGACTGTTTTCATCTTTCCTTTTTTTTTTACATAATTGTGTTTCAGACCTTGCAGATTAGTGTTTCTCATTATGGTGCATTTTATATTTAAGCTATGAAAGGGTGTACGGAATTGCTACCCACCAAGACTTTTGCTTACTGTTTGTTTTTTAAATGTGCAAGAGATTTAGAGTTGCCTATGGCAATCCCTGTATACTATGTGCTCACCTGCTTATTATGAATTAAAATAAATTAATGCTATGCAATGTGCCTTTAAGGGAAGGTGTTGGATTATCTTTTCATCAGATTTGGATACTCTTCTTGAGTACAATGAGGGGTCAATTCAATCCAATGGTTCAGTTTTACAGCCTTCTGTACTCGTTAAACACACAATCATAGGACTAAATTACTTGGGGGTGGCAGAGCGTCCAAGAGGACTGAAGGAGGAAAAAATTAAAGATGAGGGGCAATGACACAAGATTTGTGTATAAATGAAAACACATTGAAGATTAGATCTTACAGAGTCACCATAAAGAAATTTAGTTAAAGCGGACCTCTCTTGTTGCCTGTTCATATATAGAACTACTTTTTAAAAAACTAAAAACTATGTAAATTTTTGAACTCAAATTCTCAACAGTCTTCTGGGAGAGATGATGCCCAGCTCTAAAACAAAATTAGCTTAAGTATTTTTTTTTGCATTCATCATTTGCCATAATTGTTCTCTTAATTAAATAGGTTGCTGTCACGCAGGCAGAATATAAAGGTGTCTAATTTAGCTCTGACTTCTAGTGATAATTTCACCACTTTCCCTAAACTAAAAGGTGCTGTACTGTATAATCTTCCCTAATGCTTAACTTAAATGTTCCTTGCCATTGCTTGAATTCAACCTTTTTTATTTTGTCCTGATTAGTGAATGTTTTAATCCATGTCTACTTAATGAGAGAATTTACAGATTTCTGGAGCTTACTCTAGTTTTTCCACTGGTTGACTCTTAACCTTGCCTCATTTTCCACATTACTAGTTGGTTTTGCTATTTTACTTTGAACTATCTTCTGACTGAACTGTCGCTCCCTCTGATATTTCACAAATTAAGTAACTAGATTTAGTGTAAACTAGATCCTTTTAAATGTTTCTGTAAAAATATAAAATGCACTAATTCCATCAAAGTTTTTTAATATTGAAAGTAAAGTGTTATTTCATTCAAATGTTAGACTTCATGTTTTTATATCTAATTCTAGTGTTCAGTTACACTATGCAGTGGCTATGGGATTATAATTCAACCAAAGTTCCCTCATCCCTCTACTCATCGAATTCTTTCATAGTCCCCAACAATCTCAACTCATCTGTTCCAAGCCTTAGGTTTGGTCCTACAGCTACTCAGTGTTTCTGTTTCTTACTCAGATACACAATACTTGGAGTTTGCAGGCTGATCTGCTAACTGGGAGGTATTTCAAGCAGTCTGTGTTTGGAATATCTCTTTTCATCATCAAAATAATTAAAAAAAAGCCCCAGCCTTAACTTTTATTCACTAATGGATTTACTCAGATGCTTTCTTAAATATTTGCAGAGAATATAAGAAAAAGGTCTTCCTCTCATCTGGTCCTCGTTCCAGAAAACTAAAGTAGATAGCAGTGCCAGTTTAGCTAATGCTGTTCCCTATGATTTGTAACTCGGGTGTTCCAGTTCTTCCATTGATGTTCATCAGCAAATACTAGCTTTGATTCAGTAGCCTGGAGGAGTTAAGCTTTTAAAGTGTAGCCATCGAAACCAGACTTTCAGAGCAACACAAACAGTGCCTTTCCCAGCATCATGAAATGCTCATTGATTGATTTGTGAAAGAGCCTTCATAGAGACACTGGGGTAAGAACAGAGAAACAAGTGCATCTTTTCCCCACCTTGTCCTAATTACCTTAAGGCTTGGTCAAGGACTACAAACAAGTTACTTACTCTTTTTAAAAGATGGCAATCTCTTAATGGAATTTTATACTTTTCTTCTTATTTACACACAAATTTTGGGCTTCAGCTTCATCTTGCCATGGTTCAGTAGAGATTTGGATTCAACCTTTCAAATTTTTATCTGCATGCTTTCCTTGTGTATCTCTTCAGACAGAAGCCTCTCTTGAGTGGCTTCTTTTCCTCTACCGTATGGCTTTCAGCATGTCATACCAGTGATACTTAGACTTCTGTATTTCCATCTAAGCCTGGTAGTCACAATATATATCTTATTTCTGACACTTTATTTGATACTGAAAGTGATTTTGCATCCTTCTGAGATGCATAGGATTTTGAGCTATTTCAATAAGACCAAGCAGTTCAGACTGTTAACAGTTTATAGCTGTAGCCGAAAGCTTCAGAGGGCAGGAGACTATCCCAATAGTTTAAAGATGGTCAGATGCTGTTTTTTTGTTGGTTTACAATGTAGTCTCAATATTAAGTGCCTTCCAGTAATCTAACTGAAATGGTGGTGTTATAATAACTAGGTCAGCAATTGGAAGAAACAGTTACAATCGATAAAGATATAAAGATGAAAAACTTCTTAGACAAGGTTGCTTTATGACTAATCAATAACAGCTGAAGGTTGAATATCACAGAATCATAGAATGATTTAAGTTGAAAAAGACCTTTAAGGTCGTCAAATCCAACTCTTAGCCTAACACTGCCTATTCCACCACTAACCCATGTCCTTTAGCACCACATCTACACATCTTTTAAATACCACCAGGGATGGTGACTCCACCACTTCCTTGGGCAGCCTCTGCCAGTGCTCAACAACCCTTTTGGTGAAGAAAATTTTCTTAATATCCACTCTAAACCTCCCCTGGTGCAGCTTGAGGCCATTTCCTCTTGTCCCATCACTTGTTATGTGAGAGACTGACACCCATCTGCTACAGCCTCCTTTCAGGAGTTGTAGAGAGTGATAAGGCCTTCCCTCAGCCTCCTTTTCTCCAGACTAAACAGTTCCCTCAGGCGCTCCATCCCACAGGACTTGTCCTCTAGAACCTTCACCAGCCTCATTGCCCTTCTTTGGACAAGCTTCAGCACCTCAATGTCCTTCTTGTAGTGAGGAGCCCAAAACTGAACATGATGTTTGAGGTGTGGCCTCACCAGTGCTGGGAACAGGGGGGCAAGTCACTTACCTAGTGCTGCTGGCTACACTATTTCTCATACAAGCCAAAATATAATCAAAGCATTGCCATTTTATTCACTTGTCCTTGACTAAAGCGATACTCAGAAATAACATATCCAAATGAGAGTATAGAACAGTGGGTATTCCCAGAATTTGTGAAGAGAAGCTGAACTAAATTAGGGAAGATTTGCAAATGTTACCAGATGATGCTGTCTGTTCATTCAATTCTTTGAATAGTTAATGTGTCCTTTATCTGGGAGTCCCAATAAAACACTCTAAAAGGTAGTGTTCACATGGAGAGGCAATGAAAGTATAAACATTACAAAAAGACAAAACCAAATGAAATGATTATAAATAAAATCCTTCATTACATATATTGGACTGGTGGGTAATTTCTTTGATCTTGTAAAAATGTATTAGTGAGAAGAGCCAGATAATCTCTTATTGATTTTTTAATCGTAATTACTTAAGCTGACCTTTGATTAAACTTGACTCTTTCTTTTATGAGCTATTACTCCACCTTCTCCTCCAAATGTATAGTTTTCTGCATAGTAAGCACGAAATAGATAGGCATCCCAGGTTCATTTTGTCACAGATTCTACTTTAGCGTAGATATAGGTTTCCACTAGCGGTTTTCAGTTTCTGCAGTATACTGTATCTTCCTGACCTGAATATGGAGGGAAGCCTGAGGGATTTAAGTCTACTTTGTGCCTGCAGTATAGAAGCTTCCTAGTCTTGCAGAGAAGAGTCAAAAAGTAAACACTGGAATCTAAGCTTCAGAAGCTCATTACATGTCATAACTTAAATATGATCTTCTAAAAATACATATTCTTAAAATACTACTTAGTAACTACCCACCTCTGGCTCAGTTTGGTCATCCAAAACCCAACTCTCATTGACATGTCACTCATCTGTGAAATCATAATATTCATGGGTAATCTATTTCTTATTTGCTCCATGTTATGTTATTTGTTGGAATAATGGGTCTCATTTAAAATTAATAGTAATTTCTGCTTTATTCCAGAACAATAACTGTATATCCTGTTGTTGGACTAGAACTCTCAGTAACACATTTCCTTTTTTTTCATTTTGAATATCAGCAGTGAAGTATGAAACATACCATGTAGCATTTTGCTGCTTAACTATTCAGTTTCATCTCCCACTCCTGATTTATTTCCTAACCATTTCTATTGTAACACCACGAACGCATTTATTAGTATGCTAAGCCTGCATGTTATTTCATCTGCATGGTATATTGGTATTGTAAACGGTCTGTGTTAATAGATGACACACTTATCTGTGAATCTGCACATTAGCTTATTCAGCTAATTTTCATTTTATTAATCATTAACCAAATTGCATTTGAGATTAAAGTGAAAAGAGTCTCTGAATTATGTGGGTCTTGAAAATGGATGGATTAAACCAGAAAAAAAATTACAGAAGTCTTGAAGTACAACTGGTTAGAACGGAATGCAAGAGAAATGTTCTGTTATTTTCATGTGGTTGGACAGCATTCATAAGCATAAACATACAGATGTTCACTTACAATATGCATGCTAGGTAGCTATATATGAATACTGTATGGTAATCCGTACCGTAATCTTCATTTTGGTTAATTGAACATGTAGCACTTATTTTATGTCTCTGGAAGCTATAAGCCTTAATCTTCTATGATCCCCATGAGTTATGCATTAATATTGCCATTTATAAAAGATTGGTGCTTTAGGAGTTAATTCACCTTAGAATTAAGAATCATACCCAGAAGTTACTGGTGTCAGAAGGGCAGTAAATCACTTGACCGTCTCGAGAGTGAGGCAGATACAGCCCTTCATTTCAGTGACCATAAGCAGAGCTTTAGATAACAATTCAGATGAAGACAGCTACATTGAAGACAGCTACACGTAGATGAATTCTGCATTCTGAGCCTTTACTGAGTTTTCATCCATCTCCTGTATTTTGGTTAAAGGACAGTATTCATCGGCATCAACGTCAAAGATGGAACTCGTGAGGCTGTAAGGTCTAAGTCAATCTAGAATGTAAAATTATTTGTACAATAGATAGATATTTCTAGAATATTTCACATCTAATTCCATAACAGAGAATGCAGGCATGTTTTTCTAGCAGCCATGGCAAATCAATTGAGCCGTGACCAGGTTGTGATTTCAGCAGTGCATTCATTGTGTTACGTATTCGAGCAGGATGCTTGAATACTGAAGCTCATATCGCGATTTATGAAGGTAGATTACTGCCTATTGAACACACTGCAATTTGCAATTTTGCTAAGATTAATCACATGACTCTTCCCAATCCATAGCAGAATTCCCAGTGATGTTAGTCAGTTGTAAGTCTATATTTCAAAGGCTATATATGCGGGTACATTTGGATGGCCTTAACATTATTTGTATCGACCCTCACAGGAAGTGTTGTGGAAGTACTATATAAAATGTCATAATCCTGACAGGCTGTGATATTTAACTTCCTATTACAAGCATATCTAACTTAAAAAATTTGTATTTTTCCACTAAATCATTATAGAAAACAATGCTGTAATCTTATACTGTGGCAACAGGTGAATAGTGTGAAAAAAAAAAAGCAAAGGAAGCAATCAGCCTGTAATAATAGTCTTTTAGTCCTCCTTTCTGTTTGGTTTTATGTTTTTTTTTCCTAGCTAACATACCTTTCATTTTTGTCTCAATAACATTTTATCCTTTAGTAATTTGAAAATCAGTCTTTGACATACCATTTATAGGTTTATGTCCTGGACATATTTGGCACAGATTGTACTTTTACCTTTTTTTTTGTCTGTGAGTTTCAAAAATTACTTAATATTAACTCTCATTTTTTGTAGTTTCACAAACTGCAGAAAATGTTTGAAGCCAGATTATTTTGAACGCCACAGAGGCAGATACTGATCTGAACGCCATGAAGCTTTTAAGTGCAATAGAGCAGTCTTACCACAAGAGGGCACCCAAAGACAACGTGTCATGGAGAGCCGGTAACTTCTCAGAATACTCAGGTGTGCCATATATTTAGTTATGCTTGTACGTTTCAGTGTAATTTTGAAAAAGACGTGAATAGAGCTCCTTAAATACTGATTACAGACTACGTTAGGATTAATAATATTTCACATAAAACCAGGAACCATATTTGAAGCAAATTACACATTAAGATTGCATAATGCTTTTTGTTATTATTTTTGTTAGAGGTACATCTCAACATTTATCAAGGATTTTTTTTATAATTGCTTAATGTGTTTTAATTTTGAGAACTGTCTTGTATACCATGATCTAGATTGTTATTCCATTACTTTCATCTTCTGAGCAGACTGTGAAGCACTTATGCAGTACATGTCAGTTCCTGAAGTTCCCTTATGAACCCTTTGATTATTCTTATTCTTTGGTGGTCCTGTACATTTCAGCTTAGAGTTCTTTTTCATATTCACATACTTTCAAAGAAAATCTTATGTACTGAAACAGTGAGGTTGTGTTCTCTCGGATTATAATGAAAAGTGAACTAAATGTTCTCATTCTACAGGGAGGACTTTGGTGCTATACTCTTTACTCTTTAAAAAGCTCCAATTCAATAATGTATTGCTGAACCAAATCAAATGAAATTTACAGCAAAACCATGATGATATAAATGGCAGGCTGCTAAAGAAACATCCCCTCTAATTTAATCTAAAAAAAAAGGAGTATCAAACAATCTGCTTAGTGTTCAGAAAATTTTAAATCAGGACACTTAGTTGAATAAAATATATATGTGAAAATTAGCTTCAGTAACCCTTTAGAATAGCCTAATTTTGACTACAGAAGAGGTGAATCTCAATTATTAAAGTATGTGCTGTAGAGCCAAGACCCTGGCTTTATACACAGATAAACCCAGGATGTCTTCCCATTAGTTTTCAGAAAAACCAAGAAGTGCAAATAGTGTGTGATGATTCAACCAAATATAGTTCCGCAGAAAGTAAGACACATTTTAATACTATAAAAGAAGGTGATATTCTACTTACAATGATTATCAGGCTAAATGACAATTGCTTATAATATCATGAATATTCCTACCATTGAGCGTGAAATTATACAATCACTTCAGGTCGTGTTTGTTTTGATGTATGCCCCATCCCTGAAAGTGTTCAAGGCCAGCCAGGATAAGGCTTTGAGCAACCTGGTCTATTGGAAGGTGTCCCTGCCCGTGGCAGTAATTGACTCCATTGACTGGTCTTTTCTGTGCCACTATGGAAAATAACAGACACCCAGCAGGAACGCTGCTGGACCTAATTTATGTAATTAAAAATATTCCCATTATAAATGATGGTATTGTACCTGAAGGGAATTCAGCTGCGAATTTATATAGTATATTCACCAACAAGAAAACATAAATTAACTTTACTGCTAATTCATTCCTGTATTTACATATTCTACTGTAGGCAAAAGCCTGCAAGTGTTGGTTCTGTTTTTAAAAGGCTCTTGCATCGCAACTTGAGTGACAGGGATTCAACATCACGAACACAACATGGTGTCTGTCCCCCACCCACTCCGGCCTTGGAAAAAGATCAAAGATCAAGAGACTACATAGACGATTTTGTGGTCCTTTAGCTTGTGATTAGCATATGTTTTGGGTAAACTCATTTGTCTCCCTGCTTTATACATCTGCTTTTGTTAACATTTTTGTCAAAACATCTAGTCCTATACTAAGTTAGATTAGCAATTCATACCTTTATAAAAGCTTTGGCAGAACTGCAATGTTTTGATGTCAGACATGATTATTGATTAGCATTTTACAGAGATGTCATTCACTCAGTGCATCATTTTTCCTTTTGTACTTATAATGTTTTTTAGAAGAGATGGAAAAAAGAAATGTAAATTTATTTTATGAGTCCTTTCTAAATTTCTTGGAACACAGACATTGTTGACTGGGAGCTGGTGAAAGAAATGTTTCGACTGTGGAAGGAAAGTTACAGATTTCAGTGAAAGACATGGTTATTCTTGCAGAGATGTTGTGCCTCTTCACCAGCTGCAGGTACCTGCTTTTCCTGTTGGTTGCCTGAGGGCGTAGGCTACTTGGCATCACCTAGCCTGCATGCAAAATAACAGCTTGGATTGGTGACTTGCAAAAAGTCATCACTAGGATCGTAAGTTATTTTGTCACTCTGTATCACAAACTAAGCCACACCACAAATACTGAGGCCCTGTGGTAAGATTTATTTTGGTGAAGTGCTCTGCTGAACAGGAGTACGCAGGAGCTTTACTACTGATTTCATTGATATCACAGTTCTTCCTGTGATCTACCACTTCAGTCTTCAGGATCTAAGTTGTCCAGCCTTTAACAGAGTTGCACTGCATGACCTTCAGACATGCCTTCCAGCCTGTTCTGTGATTCTGAAGTGATGCAGTAATTCTGCATTTCAAGCATGTTGAGATATTCATGCTATTTGATGGAACAAGAAGTGATGTCCGTGTGGCCAGTTTTCATTAAGTATTAAAATGCCACATCTGTAGTTAAATCTAAAGCTTAGGAGACAATATTTTTCTTCTTTATTGACTCAGTGCCTTGTCAAAGCTTATCTGCTACAGTGTGCATTGCAGCAGATCTCAGGGTTGGAAACTATACCTCAGAAAGGTTGTGATGTGGGCACATATTCTACCATACAGGGTTTATAGGTATGTCAGATATTGCCAAAAAGTAGCTGATAAACATGGAGGGATAAAATAACAGAAGACACAGTTAACCAACAGTCGAGAAAAAGCTTCTGAATAGAAGGAAAATGTGGAATAGCTGTCTAACTTCCTAGGAAGAGACAAGCACAATCAGAATCACAAGAGACCAGTTGTTCTTATACAACATTATGATGAGAGGCATGTTAAACCGTGAAGAAGTTTCTCTTAACTAAGTAGTGTGGCAGTTTCATGTAAAGCAGCTTCTAAATGGTATAATAGCAAATTGTTGTACCATTTCATATGAATGGAAATGTTTCTATAGTAAACTGTCAGTGCCTTTAGTTGGGCCACTCAAGAAAGAGAACAAAATAAAGCTAGGCAAAGCTTTAGGCCCATTTGAAACCCATTATGCTTTTTGCAAAAGCCCAAGGAATAACAACAGGTCTGTGGTTACCCGAGGAGAGAATATGAAACAATATTGCTCATCAGATAGTTTCTCAACTATGTGCTATTGATTGGACAAAGAACAAATAAATCTCAGCCTCTGGCCTAAAGTGTTTGAGAAGATAACTCTATTATCAAAATGACAATAAGAGTTTTGTAGAGAAGGAAGAAAAAATAAGAACTCCTGCTCTGAATGGTGTAATTAGGAAGAGGATGAAAGGCCAAGGAGGAGCTGTCACTGAAGCAGATGAATATATGATTCTGGATAAGAAGAGAATTGCTACTGGTAAGCAAACAGCTTTTGAGCCAACAGTAGGTTGATGGTGAAGCTGTATGAACTGAAAAAGTCAAGAAACACAGTGAAAAGAGTGATGTCTCCACCATTTGACTGCAAGACCATGGGAGAGGACAGGAGGAAAAGCCACCAAGTCTGATTCTGTTGGAGGATGGGAAAGATTTGGGCAGGCTGTGTGGCACAGCATCTTTCTTTTTTATCTCTGAAGACTATTATAAAAGGCCAGCAATCTTAATTAAGCACTCTAGTAAGATGATTATCAAGTAAGAATGATTCCTAATAAAGTCAAGAGCAGTTTTGTTTGTTACCTGAACAGGATTTGATTTTAGCTTTGACAGTTTCCCAACATGAAAAGGTGATTAATATAAGTCATTCAGAGATACAGTTCAATGATAAAAAGGTGATGGAGAAGGTTTATGTGCCCCTGTGGACAACAAAACTGTACATAAGAACAGAGCAAGAATTCTCTGAGGAGAAAAGTGAGGATCTCTGTTCAAATAAAAATTCTTTAGGGAATTAGGAAGATAAATAAGGAACTATAACTGAGGTATCTTATGTGAGGCCTGTTCTTAGCCTAAACGAAGTGAGGGAAGTATCATCCTTCTTGGTCTGTCCACCAGTAACAGACATTTTTCAGTTCTCTTAGAGCCTCAAGCGCATGCTGTGCAAGCCATTCAAAGCTTTCAACAATTAAAGATCTTATTTGTTTCCACAGACATGAAGGCAAATTTCCCAACAATTTAGATGGAAACGAGAAAGACTCTGAGAAAAACAGGTAGGAAAATGCTCAAACTTTACCACATAAAGAACAGAACTTAATCTGGTGGGGTGTTTTGGGATTTTTTTGTAGGATCTGGAGCTATATAGAGAGAAGAAAATCAGTATGGTGTTCTTCAATAGTGGTTGTTAGTGAGATGTATGTTAATAACAATCTGAGGTCCCTTAAAACTTAAAATATTTGATCTGTGTGAAATTAATCACTATTAAGATTTTGTCCAAGCTGAGTAAATACAGCAGTGTGTCTGTCAAAACATGAAGTCTTGGTTCCTAACCAGTCTTTTTGGTCTCTTGAAAACTGAATGCTTATCAGATAGCAGTCTTAATAAAAGGCACTAATTTTTAACTCTCCAGTTATTATACAGAAGACTATCAAATGGTTTTCTGGGAAATTTGTATTTTGCTACAGTTGGTTGCTGTCTCCTAGAAGTTCTTGTTTGACCAGCTATTCTTGGTCAAAGCTAAAAAGAAAAGTTTTTTCAGCTGCAAAATATCCTCTTGGGTCATTACTATAAAACAGAACAGCTGACATTAGTTCTCTTTTTCCCTTCTCACACCATAGTTTCAGATGCACCATAGTGCAAAAACATTGGTTTTGCTATCTTGGTGTGAAAGCCTGGCATTAGAAAGTAATTATCAAATTTATTTTTTCTTTTTTTTCCCCTAAAATATGGTATGAGCTTTCTAATCTTTCACTCACATGGAAATGAATATTTATAACTTCTCTAGAAGCAATGCTGAAGATATTTTGTCCCCTCTGACAGGCTAGGGGTGATGGACGCCTGGAGGTTAGGGGATTTTTTTTAGAAATTGGTTTAATTTATGGATTTTTGGTTGCTTCCCACTGTGAGCTTTGATAATAGAGGCTAAACACAGGAAGGCTTTATCCCTGTTAGGACTAAAAAATGTAAAACAGAATTTTTCTTTTTATAGAGTTTGGCTCCTGCACCAGAGGCTGTAGTAATAACAATAAGTGAGATAATTTTATAAGCATTATCTGTAGGAAATGTAATATAATAGCTACAAGAGGAAACGTGTTTGGAATTACTTTATTGAAAATATTATTCAATATGTTAGAGATTAGAAACAATAACATCTTGCTTCCTGTGGTAAAAATGTGCTAACAAGAATGGTTATATTAATAGCAGTGTTGCAGTCAGCCTGTATTTTTGAGGTTTAACCATACACTGGAAAAGGCCAGCTTTTTTAGACTACTTGTGTTTAGATTATGCAACAAAAAAAATAATCAAGATTGCTTCCTTTTTATCCTAAGTTTACATTGCAGGTACTTTTGAGTGCAATGAAATTTGAGATTTCACTTCACAGACTGCATCCATATCTGAGATTCTTTTGTTTTATGGGCATTACTGGGTGATGTGTTTGATCTTTCCTGAAGACTGGAGTTTTCTGTCATTCCTGGATAGTACATAGGAGACTGGGATGGAAAAGAATTATATGCTATGTGGGTGGTGGTCCTTTGTTGTGCTACTAACACCAAAATCTTTTTTATTGCACCAGATACCAACTTGTTTTTCTGAGTGCATGGAAAGAGGAAGATGACCTTATGATAGAATGACAGACTCTGCTTGTTGACGAATGTAAGAGCCAATGAAATAAAATAATAAGAATAATCAAAGAAATAGAAATAATCACTACTAGACTGAGTTGAGAATGTCTGCAAGAACTTGACATTTTTGGCAAATATGTCAAGTTTAAAATCCTGACTTCTCTTTGTCAGGTTCTTGATTTCTGCTGCTGTCTTTGGGCTACTATTCCATTTTTATTTTTTGAGAAAAGAAATCAGTTTCAGACTTCCTTGAACTTTACCTGGAAATGTATTGCTTTTATTTTCTCTTTTGTTCTTTCAGTTGTCTAGCAACCAGCTTCTCAGTGACTTTCACTGCAGTTTCCTCTTGCTACATTTACTGCATTGGGTAGAGCCTGGAGTGAGAGCTTACTTGGTTGGCATGGCACAGTTAGAGAAGTAGGTTTATACTTGCTCCAAACTATTGACAATATGAGAAGGAAAAATGCTTTTAGAGAAAGGGTATAAGACATAGGCAATGTAAGCTACACAATTTTGACATTTATCAAATTTATGCCGTAACTTGTAGGAGGTCTGAGTAAGACTGTTACATAGAAAGTGAAAAAAAAAGGAGCTGCTAAAGGAGGCAGATAATAAAAAAACTATTTATCACTTTTCACAGTTCTAGAACAGGAAGTCTTTCACAGAGCAAGGCATGCACGAAGAGACCTTGAAGCTGAGTATGGTACCTGTGGAAATCATTAAGTAGAAGCAGGATATTTCATAAGGAAAGAAAAATGAAAAGTAAACTACAAATCATCTTCATACTTTCCACATAGTTGTCAGCATTCATTAAGACAATATTCAGCGTTTTCCAAACAGAAGGATATGTGTAGCCAGAGACACTGGTAACCTGACATCTACGTCTTGAAGTTTGTAAGCCATACTGGAGCCAAGTTTGAAGCACATGGAGTCAAAGTTTTAAGGTGCTCTCAGTGTCTCAGGCTCCACCTTCAGATAATTATTGGCAGTATTTTAAAGCTTGCAGTACACACTGTACACTGTAAGCATGGTAATCCACTCTACCAAAATAAACTGAGTTTGCTTAAACTGTAATTGAAGCCAGTTCTGGTTAAAACATACAGGCTGTCATCATGTACTGCAGGTGGCAGGTGGTACAGTAGTACAACGTAGCACATAGCAAGAGTGACAGCAAAACAGTTCTTGTGGCTAAATAGTGCTATAGATTTGAGGCCAATGACTGGCATAACAAATTAAGAAGTCTGTTAGATATTCTGTTCCTGAAGACCCAAATTTAAAAATAAAAAGTCAGAGCATCAGCTTGTTTCTTGGGCTGAGTGACATGTTTTGAAATTTTCCCTGTTTGCAGAGAAGGGAAAAGGCTGACTAAAGAGTTCCTATTGACCTATAATGCAGAGATGGTTCAAGCACTAAATGCTTACTTATTTGGAAATCGAAAATATCTTCTACTGCATGAAATCTTGAGCATGTCCTAGAAGGCAGAAAGTAGCAATGTATTCAGAAGTATAAAATTAAATAGATCTTACTGTTTGACTACCACACCATGTGTACCAAATGTGCAGCTCAGTTTTCTGAGGCAGTAGGGGCATTGTGGACTCCAGGGTGATCCAACCTAAGGACATGTATCCAGCTTTTATGTCCACAGTTTTATGCATACAAATTGTGTATCATTCTGAATTTCCTGCTAGATTGTAGTCTCCTCCAAGGAAAGAGTGCCAAAGGTATTAATTTTAAACTCTGCGCATCTCTTCTTAATGATTGTTCACTGAAGGGCTAGATGATCATTGAAAAGAACTTCTTCCTAATTCCCTTTCTACCAGAAAGCTTTGGTATTCAAACACCCCTGGAAGTCAGAAAAACTCTTAGTTTAATAGCATTAATCCTTATAGTCTTTACAGCAATTATTTACATGAATTGTAATCTTCTAACATGACTATGCACATATATGTGTGAATAAAGCACCCAAAATCACTGCACTGTTTTGTCTTTTATTGCACACTTCTCTCCACTGTGCTTCCAAAGCTACTGTTATTAGCACCAAAACGATTTTATATGAACTCGTGCCAGAAGAGGCAGCAGTTCCCTTCTATACTCTTTATAGCCCCCTCCCCCCAATTTTGACGTCCGACAGTTCAGAATTGCACCTCATGGGGGTGCTCTCCCACCTAAAATAAATTGTATTGCTTTACACTGTGGAAGGCCTCTATAGATCAGAGTAAGAGTGACATTTCCTTTCTTCCCCCCCCCCCCTTCAGCATACTCCGTTCCTTTATTTCCCACAGGATCCTAAGAGCAACTCTACAAGTGAGTTTCACTTCTGCCAAAGAAACTTCAAATAAGAAATAGATTTTTCTTTTCAGAGTAAAGGAGCACCTTTCTATGTGTAGGTGAAAAACTTCCTCAGGTGAAAGAAAGAAAAATGTATACTTCAAGAAACAGTCTTCTAAATAATATCAGGATAAATACTTTCAGCAGATTTCAGAGAAGTTACTAAAGATTTACACCTGCTTGTGTGATTAGCATCTGGCTTTACAAGATAGAAAGCCAAAAGCTAGCCTTGATAGTACCTATTTAGGACATTATTTGAAGTATTTTCCCATCTTCTTCCAAGTAACCTACAGCCTTCTTCTGTTGTTACGATAATACATAAGCAGTATGAGATTGAGTTGCTTAATCTCCACATATTTACTGATTGTCAAGAAAAAACTAAATTGTTAAAATCCTCCAGGAGTTAATTCTCCTGCCTCTTTTTTTTTTTTTTTCCACAATCGATGTTACTTTTACTATGTAACAGCTGCAGATTTATTGAAAAGGTATTACTAAGAGAAACCTCACTGGAATGACAAGCAGCTTGCAAAAGCAATGAAGTACATCCTTCCTGTAAGACAAAACTGTGGTCGTTAGGAATCAGTTTTTTCTTTTTCCATGGTCTGTCTGTGGTGGAACTTGAATTCCTTGAAGGCATCACACCCCAGGTCCTAGTCCTTGTTTTCTCCAAATAATTCTGTTAACCACTGTTTCTATTAAGACATTTCCTTTATGGTTTCAAGTGCATGTGGTTTTGCACTATAACTTTGTGCATTAGATAGTATTACAGCAGCAACTATTAGTTTCTAGCTTGAAATTCAGTTACTTAGTCTACTACAGCATTTTGCCATGGCTGAACTTTACATTACCTGAAACCCTAGCTACCTGGATTTGTTTAGCTACAGATGGCAACATCCCCACAAACACCTTCCATACTGGCATTTACTTTGAGAAGAACTAATGTTCATCACCATATGATCCTTCCTCTTCTTTTTTTGTTATGTGAAAGAGCTAATGGGCATCTTCAGAAAAATCACTATATGGAATTAGACTTTATAAATGGAGCAATCTAAATTCAGGCCCCTAGCAAGGATGAGATAGACTGCTTATTTGCTATTCTATCCCCCAATCCCAAACAGAGCTAATTCAGCTTGTATGAAGTAATACAGAGCATGAGGGAGTGGTGCAACAGGAGCTCAGCCCAGGAATCAGCTCTCGGGTATTTTGAAATTAGTTCTATAGTAAGTTTGATTGGTGTGGAAAACCATGGAGAATCAATTAAATAGCACAGAAAACAAGACTACTAAAACAGGAATGAGAGAAGAATCCATATCATCCAATGTTCTGATTTTTTATTTTGGGCCTCAGCGATACTCCTGCCAAAGTAAAAACCACTGTTGCATAGCAAAATTCAAATAGTGTGGTTGTGGAAATAGGAAAATGATACCGTGAAAACAGAATAAATGCAAATGAGCATTAAGGCTAAATCAGTGATTACCGGTCTCTCAAAAAAACCGCAGAAGAGTGAATATAACCATAAACAGCTACACACAAGACCGCAGTAACACTGAGGACTTCCCACAGAAGCACATGGATTTTACCCTGTGAGAAATCTGTGACCTTTTTGAGAAACACTGTTATAAATTAAAGATGCTTTTTTCCTAGAAATGAAAAAAATCTCCCCTTGTTCCATCGCAGGTTGCTGTAGTTCCAGATCTTTCTGCCGACCAGCGGAGCGCTGCGGGACGGGCACCGCCGGGGCCGCGAGTGCTGGGGGGGGGCAGCGCCGCTCGGGGGCGCCCCGCGAAGGGGGGGGCGGCTTCCGGGGCGGGCACTTCCTGTCGCGCTTTGGCGGGAAAGGGAAAGCGCGGGCTCGTGTGCGGTGGCTTCGGAGAGGAGCGTTTGGCTCGGTCAGCCCCGCTCCGTGCGCGGTGCCGCTTCCCTTGGAGCGCCCAGCGCCAGCCGAGTTTCTCTGCGGGCTTTCTGAACTCCCCTCCCCTCCCCTCCCCTCCCCTCCCCTCCCCTCCCCTCCCCTCCCCTCCCCTCCCCTCCCCTCCCCTCCCCTCCCCTCCCCTCCCCTCCCCTCCCCTTCCCTTCCCTTCCCTTCCCTTCCCTTCCCTTCCCTTCCCTTCCCTTCCCTTCCCTTCCCTTCCCTTCCCTTCCCTTCCCTTCCCTTCCCTTCCCTTCCCTTCCCTTCCCTTCCCTTCCCTTCCCTTCCTCCCCCGTGGCCTTATCGCATAGAAAGATGAGGAAGGTCTTCGCGCTGCTCAGGAGAAGGATTTCCACAGCTCCTCCCCGACGTGAGTTGTGTTTTCCCTCGGCATCATCACCCCCAGCCCTACGGGGTGCGGTAGTGCCCTTAGTGTCCTTGAATTATAACTGCACCATAGGATCAAATATAGGACTTAACTCTTTTGCAGGGGTGGGTTACAGCATTGCTGTCTGTTCGGTTCTGTGTTTGGTTATATATGTATATATTTGCAGATGAGAACTGTTACCTTTTCCTATACAGTTCTCCCCCCTTTCACCCAATTAAGGTCTATTAATTGCAAAAGGGTTGTGGTGATCTTCTTGTGGGAGAAAGCCCTGATAGACATCTTAGTCTTCCTTTAAACCAAGACACAGGTTCATCACTTCTGCAATAAAGCTGATAAAGTCTGGGGAAAATATATCAGTGTTCATATATCAAACAGCAGTGTTCACAGTCCTCTCAGATTCAGTTATTTTCTGATCATGATTCATCGAAAAACAATACCTCCTTGCAGACATTGGTATAAACACAAAAGACTGCATGTAGTGTTTTTAGAACAGCCCATAGAAAACACTGAAAATCCTTAGATGCTTATCTTTTTCTGCAAAAGGTCAACACTGGAATCTTACTTAATTCATTCCTTATCTTCTATTACTTTTTCTTAATCCACTGTCTCTTCTTTCACTGAAAAATACTATCATATTTTTGTTGAGTACCTGTGTAGAATGAGAAGTATTTGGCACTTTATTTAAATGTTCCAACCATTCCTTCTCATCAGAGGTAGGCTTTGTTTACAGAAACCACACAGCTTCTTTCAGTTGCTTTACATCCTCATAAGCAGCTCCCCCTTTGCCTGTGGAAAAGTTTGGTTTGGAGGGCTAGTGGCAGGTTGGATGAGCTGTCCATTATTTTATTCCTTTTTACATGCTTGTTGGCCGTAGAATGTTGATCATATTAAGACACATATTGCATTCAGTAAGTCTCTTGTCATTCCTTCAGCAATGATAGATGCAGATCTCTACCCCATAAACCATCTGTCTGTCATGGTGAAGGAAAAAGAAGAATGTTTCTTGCTACTGGTTCCCTATGTGACCAGCCTGTTTCTGGAGCCCCTGGAAATGATTTTGTGTAGAATGAAAATCTATTCTCATCCCAAATGTTTACTAATCAGAATGGATTTTGTTAGCTTGGTTCTCCAGCCTCCAAAAGGGCTAATGCACTGCTACAAAAAGGTTCAGCAACAAGGTTAGCTCAGTTTCCCAGTTTGAGTGTCCTGTAAGGGCAAGGAACTGTGGTCCACAACCTTTGTGAAAGATCAAGTAGCACAGTGCAAAGTCAGGCATCAAAACAGCAGAGGTGCAATACTAGGGGTAGGCTGTGTTGGTTAGTGTTTATTAGTACTTATTAACAGACCAACTGAAGCCAAATAATTTCACTGTGAGTTCTGCTTTTAATGATATTGAAAACCAACAACTTGATGTAACCTATGTGGCAGAAAACCTTTGAAAATTTCTAAACACAGGTAATCAACTGTTAAGTCAGAAATGGCAGACAGGCTTCCACACAGAAACAATTCCTTAGGTCTTCCTGAAAGATGGACTAATAAATTTTATTAACTTTCCCCATGATGACTGTCTCATATCCCTGGTATATGTCGATATATCAAACTTGGAATACTCTCAAATCAAGAGATATGAGTTGTCTAACTCTGTTTTAAGTCACCACTTCAGCAAAAGGACAAAGTAGAAAAGGAAGACAGGTTCTGTAAATAGCAGGTTGCCATATGTCAAGTCTCTCAGACTAAGAAGTTATTTTCCTCCGGAGAAACAAGGTTCAATACAGTACTCGCATTTTAAGTATTGCATATTCCATCAAGCATACATGATTTCTGAATAGTTTCATAGGTAAAAACATCAGGCTTCATTTCTTCCTCCTGCCAATGCATTTTCTGCGTTGTTGAGCTTCAGTTCTGTAGACGTGTCCTTGAGTTTACCACCTTGAGCAATCCCAAAGCAAGCAAGATAATTAGGCACAGGAATAAAGTTATCATAGAAACATTGCTAGATTGAGGCCTGAATTCCAAGTTTTCATGTTATTGACTAAATACATCTAATACTTGCTCTTGGGCACTGAGCAAACAGAAGATTCTTGACACCCAGGTGAGGTGTGTAGCATGACTGGTCACTTTTGAAACCATTCTTTTTTGTTCAGCATACCTCAACTATGCTTGGTTAGGTTTTAGACTCTGGAAAATATTACAGGTAAGACCAACACTTGATTTCCTCCAAATACAGTGTGTCTCTGTCAGTTAGACCCCTGTTTGAGACTAAATCGCATCTTCCCTGTCCTACTCTTTCTACATTGACTCCCAGTTCGTGTGCGTATTGCAGCACAAGTCCTCAACTGTTTTGGTTAGAGTGAAATGCACCAAGCTCACACTATTCCACCTCTCATTCCTGCAGCAAATTATTTTCCAGCATATAAGTTAGGTGTCGGAAAAAGTAAGTGGTATCTAAGGAGGAAGAAAAGGAAAATTAAAATACAGGTCAACCTGAAACTATTTTGGATGGAAATTTTAATAGATCAATAAAGTTTTGGGGGTTTGATTTTGTTTAAAAAAGTTGGTTCATGTGCAAATGTTTCAGGAAGTGTTAAAACTTCCAAGACAAGATGTTAGGTCAAACAGTTCATTAAATTAAACCAGAAATTCCTTTCATCATGCCTCAAGTCAGTTATTTGCATAGATCTGATTTCTTTATTTACATAGCTTTGTATCCTTACAGCTCCTTCAGATTCTGTATTATCTTAATTATATACATAATATAAATAAAAATCAGTCTATCTGTATCTTGTCGGACTTTAACCAGCAATTTAGGGACTATTCAATATTAAGATACAATCAAGCTAACAGTCCCTGCTCATGCAAATAGTTCCTAATCTCTAGAGAGAACTTGCTGACATGAAATCTGCATTTCTGTGTTTATATATTTAGTCTTCATAGAGGGGAAAATCTTTTGGAGTAAAGCAGATGGTAGGAGATACTGGGAAATTTACCATTGAAGAAAGTACATGAACATTTTATCATCAAAACTCGGAAGAGCAAATAGCTTTTAATAAGGTGGAAAGTTTTATAACTCAATATCTGGAGTAAGAGGCTGAAAAACAAGACAGTGCAATTTTTCCCTTGTCTTTGGCAACTGGATTCAGGAACACACAGGATCAGGATGAGGGCAAACAGACAGATGAGGTGCTCGCTGGATGTTGGCCATCATAGAAGAGAAATTGACCCTCCTCATCACTCAAGTTTATACCAAGTATGACGTTTATGGAATGGAATAGTTTCACTCTAGAATACATTAAGAAAATGAAGGATTTTTTTTCAGAGCTTGATCTTTTATTTCAAGGATTGCTTGTCAGCTATGGACCCTGGAACGCAAATGACTTTTTCCAGACATTTGATATGACACAATAAATTCTAAATCCTTTTCCATTTCTGTTTCCCATTCAGCAAGCCCACACATTGCCTTCAATCAGATGAAATGCATCTCAGTTGATTTTGGCCAGTAGCTGTGTTCTCATGTTAAGACCAGAGTGGGTTTCTTACACTGTAAAAACAGGACGGATCCAACTGGCAAAGCTTTTTATTCAAACAGTTTATTGCAACACACGAGGGAGAGACTACACTTTTGGACTATGGAATTGTAACAAAAAAGGCATGTCAAATCTATGACATTTGAGCTGGTTTCCAGTAGGAATTTTTACTGGTTTTATGTTGCACTTTTTGTGCATCACGTCAGCCTTAATGACCAGAGGTGGCTACAAGGAAGGCCAGGGAGGGAGTTGCCTCGGTGTCCTTCCGTGCATGGTTTAGTACCAGGGAAGCGACAAGGCAGACATATCCCTGTCAGTGAAGTGGGATGTAGGAAAAGAGAAATGGCCAGAGATGCATCTTAGTCACCATCTGCAGCAGTCGGGTTGCTTCACCAACACTATTTAAATTAGCCTTCTAGCACGTCAGGGAGGCCCTTGGAAGAACTGAGTGAATGCTTAGTTTTGGTTTGGTGACTTAAGTGAACGGTTAGGACGAATTTTCCGAACAGTGAACTGACCCAAAATGAAATGTCTTCCTTTTGCCTAATGGAAACACTTTTTTTCATTCCCATGAAAAAAAATCTTGGTGTTCTCCAAACCTTTTGGTGGCCAGGGCACACTGTTGACTCATGTTCAACTTGCCATCAACCCAGACTCCCAGATCTCTTTCTGCGGGACTGCTTTGCAGCCTCTCATGGTCCAAACTGTACGTATAACCAGGATTACCTGGTCCCAGCTGCACAATTCGGCACTTGCTCTTGTTAAATTTCATACAGTTGGTGACTGCCCAGCTCGCTATCCAAATCTCTCTGCCCTGGAGGAAGTCCACAGCTCCTCCTCGTTTAGTATCATCGGCAAACTTAGTTCATGTATCTGCATCAGATAATTTATAAAAACGTGAAAGAGCACTGGCTCTAAAACTAAACCCTAGGGAACTCCACCAGTGATGCCCGGCTGCCAGCCTGATGTAATCCCATTTACTCTTTGAGCGCCACCTGTCAGTCCATCAGTTTAGTTCACAGCAAAGGTTTAGATTGAAGTTGCCTGTGGTCATCTCCTGTGTCCCTAAACCTGGATACCGCTACAAAATTTAATCCCGCTCTTTTCTGATGTTGAAAACACTTCTGGATTTGTTTAGAGACTTTTTGTTTGATGACATTTTACTACGAATGCAAAGCATGGCTGGTTTGTCTCACAGCAGGGGAGCAGTGCTGCACACCCGGTGCCAGTTTGAGTCTCCTGGAGGCCAGCAAGATTTTTGCCTGAGAGAGGACCGAATCAGTTTTGGTCTTCAGCTGGCAGTAATCAGGTGTTTCTAGGAAAAAGCTAGACACAGGGGTGAAACCAGGCCATTCTAAGGCCAATATATTCAAAAAGATATTTGGGATGTCACAGTTTAGCGCCAGCCCAGCCAATTTCAGCTGCTAAAAGCAAGCAATTGGGCTCTCAATTCCCTTACCCCCCTGCCTTGCCCCGCCCCCCCCCCCCCCCCGCCAGGAGAATTGAGAGGAAAAAAAGACTTGCCAGTTGGAAATGAAACTAGAACAATTTTAATAAAAGGGGGTCACAGGAGCGAGCTGCTCCCTGCCAGGTGTTGCTGCAGGGTTGGAATTTGCCAGAGCAGCGGTGTGTGCAGGTGTAGAGGCACGTCGGAGTCAGGTAGCTTCCTCCGCACTTTGCTTGACAGGTGCGGTCATCCTGAGCTTAGAGGTGTGCACGTTCTCCCCTGGAGCTGCTGTGCCTGGACTGCTCGCCTCCGTGGAAGTGGTTTCCCACAGAAGCTCACGGTCTGCTTTTCTTTTCCGACTGCGTGGATGCAAATTCATCCCTGGTGAAAACTCTGCTGGTGTTTTGGGGACGTATCTGTTATTAAACTTCGTTAGCAGGTGTGGAAAAAGTCGGAAATTTTCCATGCAGTAGAAGTGAAGCTATAAAAAATGCAAAGGAAAAGAGTGAGTTGCCACCACCTTGAGACTGGAAACCACAAAGCTAGGAGAAGTAAGAATTGTAATTGCAAAAGAGAAACATGGGTGCTGAAAAGGACTATCGGAGGCATTCTCAACCTGAAGTTTAGGCTGAGTAAATGCTGTGGTATGGTGCAGTCCTGTCAATAAGTAGCGACTGGCCTTGTGTTTTTTGCCACTTGGTAGCAGAGAGCCTATAAACTGATTTAGAATCCCAAATACCATTACTTTTCAGCCACTTGAGTGTGGAACAAACACGTGTGTAACTGTATGATGCTGACCATCAGCCTTCAGCAGTTGCCACAAGAAAACAGCTGAAGCCATCGACCTTATCAGCAGGACTGTCCTACCACACAGGCGGCTGAAAGGAGGTGACCATCTGACTGAGCATTCCAAGGGAAGCTTCTCAAATACTGCTGTGTGCTGCCATGACATCTGGTACAGCAAGACACACGGGAAATGCCAAAAAAATAGCCATATGACGAGAATATCTTTAATTGTGTGTGTTCCAAGTAATTGGAAATTAATGTAAATTATAGCATCATTTCTAGTACTCAGAAATTCTGCCTCAAAAGTTTTTGAACTTGCGCTGAGAAACAAACGACAATCAGAACATTTACTGCCTTCCTTATTTCATCAGTACAGAAAGGCTTATTTCATCGGCACAGAACTGTGTCCCCCTAGAGCACTCTGAGAGTTAGTTTGCACACAGGGGATCCAGCCTACCTCCCCAGCTGCTGGTCCTGACTTTGGAAAACCCTGCAGCATGGTGAATCCATGCTCATGGAGCTCCTGAGTGAAGCTTTCCATGATCTCGCTGTCAAAAATTTTCTGACGTCCTCTCCTTTCTAGAACTTCCTCTTCAAACAGATCTTCGTTAATAACTATAGAGTTTCTGTTGTCTCCCCACCAGATGGACTCAAACAGATCGCTCTCGACAATGTCCCAGAGCTTCTTCAGAAAGTTGAGGCGTGTTAAGGACACGCCTCTGCTGGAGCTCTCCTCAGATGACACGAGGTGCTCGCTTTCTGACTGGGGTTGCTCAGTGGAAGTGTGGAAAGGTGTTCCTTCTCCCAGAGGTGCCAAAGCAGTGTCACTCGCTGCTTTTTTGTCACTCCCTGGATGTTCAGAAGTGAAGGCTGACCAATCAGCTGCCTTGGCTGGAACAGAACCACATGAAGGTTCCACTGAGGCAAGCTCCATTTTAAAAATTCTTTTTTTTCTTAGTTTGAGTGGGTATTTCAGCTGAAGCCCTCTACCTTATCAGCAGGACTGTCCTACCGGGCAGCCAGCTGGAAGGCAGTGACCAACTGACTGAGAGTTCTAAGGTGGTGCCGTGACATCACCGAGCAGCACCTGCTTCCTAGCAACATGGCACAGCAGTTAACAAGTCACTGCTTTTAAGTGACAGGTTGGATGCCTGAAGAGCCAATAAGTAAATGAAACTGCACAATTTTAGATGCAGTGGTGGGGCAGTGCTTTGTTGGGTTGACCAGCTGGTAGATGGTCCACAGGGAGGGAAAGGGAGGTTCATCCAGGCTTTGAAAGAAATACTTGTAGGGAGTACAGTGTAGAAGACAGAGTTTTTGAAGAATGTATTACACTGCTGACACGTTGATATAAACACTATATAGGCAAGTGTGCATCGGCCTGTTTGGAGGGTTCACACACTGGACCACCAGGTATTTCTGTGAGCAGGAAATGGCACAATGCCGAGAGAAGTTCAGGCAGCAACAATCTGAGTGTCCCCTGCTAGAGATCATCGTACACACAGAGAAGTGTTAAACAGCTGGCTCAGTTCAGAAGCGATCCCCACCTCTGCGTTAGCGGTTTTAAAATCATTTATTTTATCAAGCACGTTTTTTAAGAAGTTTATTTCTACCTGTGAACCTTCCTGAAGCACCGACCAGTGCCCAGGGACCTTCAGCTCTACTGACATTTGGAGGGTTTGCAAGTTCATTAGTTCAGGTTAAAAACTGAATCTGCATAGACCAAATTTTTGTATGCAGGGATCTGGGGCTCAGGCTTTTGAGATGAACACGCAAAGGTACAAACGGATGCCAAATTTATGACATTTGAGCTGGTTTCCAGTAGGAATTTTTACTGGTTTTATGTTGCACTTTTTGTGCATCACGTCAGCCTTCATGACCAGAGGTGGCTACAAGGAAGGCCAGGGAGGGAGTTGCCTCGGTGTCCTTCCGTGCATGGTTTAGTACCAGGGAAGCGACAAGGCAGACATATCCCTGTCAGTGAAGTGGGATGTAGGAAAAGAGAAATGGCCAGAGATGCATCTTAGTCACCATCTGCAGCAGTCCGGTTGCTTCACCAACACTATTTAAATTAGCCTTCTAGCACGTCAGGGAGGCCCTTGGAAGAACTGAGTGAATGCTTAGTTTTGGTTTGGTGACTTAAGTGAACGGTTAGGACGAATTTTCCGAACAGTGAACTGACCCAAAATGAAATGTCTTCCTTTTGCCTAATGGAAACAATTTTTTTCATTCCCATGAAAAAAAATCTTGGTGTTCTCCAAACAGATGTGGTGATGGCAGCACTCTAAATGGACATGGGCATGTTAATGCTTAACAGGATAGCCTGTAACCCACACTGAGAGAGCTGACAGACATGTACTAAATCACAAAGCATCCTCTGCGTTCTAGTGGTTCTGCCAGTGGTTGAGAATGGGTGAAAAGGCATGTCTTTGTCTTTCTGTAATTTCACTAAAATGCCTATCTCTTACGAGCATTTTAAAGGGAATTAGTAATAGGATTTTCACCAATTCCGTTTTATGGTGGTTCCAGAAGCAATGCTTTTTAATTTGCACAGGAGGTCTTGTGCAGCTGGATTCCTAGTGGCAGTAGATTCATGCAGGCCAAGAAGAAAGAGGGTGGCAAGCTCCTGTCTCTTGGAAATGTCAGGACCAACCTGTGCAAGACTGCCAAGCAGGATGAACCAGCTGGGAGCTGGGCTGATTCTGCTAGTGCTGATGCCTGCAGGATCCAAGCAGCATCTCCAGGTCTTCTCCTTTCTGGGACTAAACCCGTTTTCCTGTGCAGCAGTCCCTGATGTGCAGAGAAATGCAAATGTTATCATGCCGAAGCCCGGCTTGTAGATAGGGCCCAAAATACAAGCTTTGAAGAAGACAGCTGATATGCATTCAGTGTTGGGGTTAAAAGCTTTTTCCCCCACTTCAAGTCAGCGGATATGCCAAAAAGTTGCAACAGAACATAATAGAGGGCTAGCAAAACTTCCCACTGTTAATGCAAAATGTTCTGACACGCCAGACCACTTCCACTGGCTCCGGTCTTGCAGGCGGGCTGGCAGAACAGACTCATCTCAGACAGTGTCAAGGCTGTTAGGCAAAAGCACTATTGTATGAAGAAGTGACCCGAGATATCAAGTTCCAAGTTATATTTGTCATTGTGTTTTAAGATTATTAGAGATTATTAGAGAACCAACGAGAAGGAATCTTTATAAAAATCATTTGTAGTGTTCAAGTTTAATTATGCACAGTGAATCCATTAAATTTACAAAGGTGCCTTAACAGCATCGAGGAACTATTCCTAAGACAGAATAGATTAATAATTGCACATAAAAAAAACCCCAAACCACTATTCTGATATCACCGTAAATGATGAGGATCCAATGCTTTTTTAGTTATGTGTTAATGTTTTTGGCCTTGTTACTACTGCAGTAAGGCTTGCATGAAAATATCACATTGTTAAGCACAGTGTCAAAGCAGTGCTGGGGAAGTGGGGAACGAGAAAGTTTTAGTTGATGCTAGTCTGAATATCCCGTTTAGCTTTGTGGGTTTTGGCAGCTTTTTTAGTGATGAGAAGCTTCTGTTATTGGCTGAAGTTCTGTGTGTGTCGATGTCACAAATTCCCAGTGTGCGATGCAGAATTTCTTCATTTGAGACCTCTAAAGTAAAATGCTGTAGTGAATATGGGAGAGCTCCATTCTAAACCAGACAGAACACAAGATTTTACGTTGTCATTTTATCTCTCTAACCTAGCTTCAAGTTTAAAATCAATCAGCAATTCAGGGACTGTTGAATGTTAAGATACAATCAAGCTAACGTTCCCCGCTCATGCAAATAGTTCCTAATCTCTCAAGAAGAACTTGCTGGAGTCTCGGGGCTGCAGCATGCAGGATGCTCACAGCTTTTCCTGGTGTCTTCTGCAAGGAGCAGACTTTTAAATGCCGCCTATATTTACCCTGTGAAGAAAACCAACAAAACCTTGTTGTAGAGTTGACTGCAAGTAATCGGAGGAAACTGCAGAGTAGTGCCATAATAGGCTCCCCTTGGCTTGTCCTACCCCATAACTGTCTGCCATCTCTTCATCCCCATCAAAGCTGCTATGACCGAGCTTCTTACTCTGGCACAAAGAAAGAAAAATAATGCAGGCAAGAGCTGTCATAGGACCGGGTGGTTATAGCCAACTCGCTGCAGGACAGGAAAGGGCAGCTTTACTCGTCACAGATAAACTAATGTATTTTCTTTTTTAACAATTAGTTGACTACCTCAAAGAGGGAGATAGGAAGCAGATGACTTTGGATGTCTTTTTTGTCTCCCATCTAGTGCTTGAGATGCAGCCCTACCTTGCCCTCTGACCTGTAAAAAGCTGGAGTTTTGAACCAAAACCAGTACAGAAGATACAATTTCCATCCCTCGGAAGTGGAAGTAAAAGCTTGGCCATCCATGAGGTAAGATGGGAAAAAAGGCTCAACATGAGTCTTTTACTGGCGTGAAGCAATAAACCAATCCATGCAACGGTACAAATGCCTTCTAAGAAGGTGTCAGGGCAAAGCAAAGACTGACTGATCCATACAGGATGGGGAGCTGAGGGATAATGGGTGGCTGGACAGGGTCCTCACCAGCACTCCTCACCCCACAGTACCTGAGAGACACTGACCCAGAGAGCACGGCCAAGGTCAGCCCAGAGTCCAGATCATCAGACAAGTCCCCGACGGTCAAGCAGGTCTGAGGTCACACTGTAAAGTCAGTCTGCAGGTCAGGAGCAGGTCTGAAGCTGGGGAATCCAGACCCAGCTGCGCTTGACGTCAGCCCTCTTGACGCGAGCTCCAGTTGAGCCTGTGAGCCCAAAGCTGGCCTTGAACAGGGCTCCTGGGACACGGGAAGGATGTGAGCGGAAGGCACGAGCGCGGCTGGGCAGGGTCACTCAGGTCTTTTAGTGCTCCCATCACTGTGGCACGGGCACTAGCAGCGTGGCTGGAGTCTCCATCACTGTGGACTTAATGAACAATTCTGCGCTTACTCTTTGGTCTTTAAATTGCCTATAAAATTGAGATACATTTCACACCTCTTGGTTCAAGGTCATCTCATAGAATTATGGAATATCTTGTGTTGGAAGGGGCCCATAAGGATCATTGAGTCCAACTCTCTGCTCCTCAGAGGACTTCCTAAACCTGAACCATATGACTGAGAGCATTGTCCAGATGCTTCTTGAACTCTGGCAGGCCTGTTGCCATAACCAGTGCCCTGGAGAGCGTGTTTCAGTGACCAGCCACTCAGTGAAGAACCTCTTCCCAATGTCCAGTCTGAACTTCCCCTAACGCAGCTTTGTTCCATTTCCTCATGTCCTGTCGCTGGTCACCAGAGAGAGGAAATCGGCACCTCCCCCTGTGCTATCCCCCTTGCGGAAATCGTGGACTGCAATGAGGTTCCTTCTCAGCCTTCTCTTCTCCAAGCTGAACAAACCACTTGACTTCAGCTGCTTCTCAGGTCTTGTCTTCAAGACCTTTTGCCCTCTTTGTCATCCTCTACTGGACACACTCTAATAGTTTGATGTCCTTCTTGTATTGAGGTGACCAAAACTGCACACAGTACAGTGTGGAGTGGGACAGTCGCCTCCCTTGACTGGCTTGTCATGCTGTATTTGATGCACCGCAGGGCACAGTTGTACCTTTTGGCGGCCAGGGCACACTGTTGACTCATGTTCAACTTGCCATCAACCCAGACTCCCAGATCTCTTTCTGCGGGACTGCTTTGCAGCCTCTCATGGTCCAAACTGTACGTATAACCAGGATTACCCGGTCCCAGCTGCACAATTCGGCACTTGCTCTTGTTAAATTTCATACAGTTGGTGACTGCCCAGCTCGCTATCCAAATCTCTCTGCCCTGGAGGAAGTCCACAGCTCCTCCTCGTTTAGTATCATCGGCAAACTTAGTTCATGTATCTGCATCAGATAATTTATAAAAACGTGAAAGAGCACTGGCTCTAAAACTAAACCCTAGGGAACTCCACCAGTGATGCCCGGCTGCCAGCCTGATGTAATCCCATTTACTCTTTGAGCGCCACCTGTCAGTCCATCAGTTTAGTTCACAGCAAAGGTTTAGATTGAAGTTGCCTGTGGTCATCTCCTGTGTCCCTAAACCTGGATACCGCTACAAAATTTAATCCCGCTCTTTTCTGATGTTGAAAACACTTCTGGATTTGTTTAGAGACTTTTTGTTTGATGACATTTTACTACGAATGCAAAGCATGGCTGGTTTGTCTCACAGCAGGGGAGCAGTGCTGCACACCCGGTGCCAGTTTGAGTCTCCTGGAGGCCAGCAAGATTTTTGCCTGAGAGAGGACCGAATCAGTTTTGGTCTTCAGCTGGCAGTAATCAGGTGTTTCTAGGAAAAAGCTAGACACAGGGGTGAAACCAGGCCATTCTAAGGCCAATATATTCAAAAAGATATTTGGGATGTCACAGTTTAGCGCCAGCCCAGCCAATTTCAGCTGCTAAAAGCAAGCAATTGGGCTCTCAATTCCCTTACCCCCCTGCCTTGCCCCGCCCCCCCCCCCCCCCCCCCCACCCCCCGCCAGGAGAATTGAGAGGAAAAAAAGACTTGCCAGTTGGAAATGAAACTAGAACAATTTTAATAAAAGGGGGTCACAGGAGCGAGCTGCTCCCTGCCAGGTGTTGCTGCAGGGTTGGAATTTGCCAGAGCAGCGGTGTGTGCAGGTGTAGAGGCACGTCGGAGTCAGGTAGCTTCCTCCGCACTTTGCTTGACAGGTGCGGTCATCCTGAGCTTAGAGGTGTGCACGTTCTCCCCTGGAGCTGCTGTGCCTGGACTGCTCGCCTCCGTGGAAGTGGTTTCCCACAGAAGCTCACGGTCTGCTTTTCTTTTCCGACTGCGTGGATGCAAATTCATCCCTGGTGAAAACTCTGCTGGTGTTTTGGGGACGTATCTGTTATTAAACTTCGTTAGCAGGTGTGGAAAAAGTCGGAAATTTTCCATGCAGTAGAAGTGAAGCTATAAAAAATGCAAAGGAAAAGAGTGAGTTGCCACCACCTTGAGACTGGAAACCACAAAGCTAGGAGAAGTAAGAATTGTAATTGCAAAAGAGAAACATGGGTGCTGAAAAGGACTATCGGAGGCATTCTCAACCTGAAGTTTAGGCTGAGTAAATGCTGTGGTATGGTGCAGTCCTGTCAATAAGTAGCGACTGGCCTTGTGTTTTTTGCCACTTGGTAGCAGAGAGCCTATAAACTGATTTAGAATCCCAAATACCATTACTTTTCAGCCACTTGAGTGTGGAACAAACACGTGTGTAACTGTATGATGCTGACCATCAGCCTTCAGCAGTTGCCACAAGAAAACAGCTGAAGCCATCGACCTTATCAGCAGGACTGTCCTACCACACAGGCGGCTGAAAGGAGGTGACCATCTGACTGAGCATTCCAAGGGAAGCTTCTCAAATACTGCTGTGTGCTGCCATGACATCTGGTACAGCAAGACACACGGGAAATGCCAAAAAAATAGCCATATGACGAGAATATCTTTAATTGTGTGTGTTCCAAGTAATTGGAAATTAATGTAAATTATAGCATCATTTCTAGTACTCAGAAATTCTGCCTCAAAAGTTTCTGAACTTGCGCTGAGAAACAAACGACAATC
Organism: Dromococcyx pavoninus; assembly: GCA_033558185.1. Lineage (NCBI taxonomy): Eukaryota > Metazoa > Chordata > Aves > Cuculiformes > Neomorphidae > Dromococcyx > Dromococcyx pavoninus. The sequence goes on from JAUMJL010002008.1 coordinate 32,174, forward strand.
AGAACATTTACTGCCTTCCTTATTTCATCAGTACAGAAAGGCTTATTTCATCGGCACAGAACTGTGTCCCCCTAGAGCACTCTGAGAGTTAGTTTGCACACAGGGGATCCAGCCTACCTCCCCAGCTGCTGGTCCTGACTTTGGAAAACCCTGCAGCATGGTGAATCCATGCTCATGGAGCTCCTGAGTGAAGCTTTCCATGATCTCGCTGTCAAAAATTTTCTGACGTCCTCTCCTTTCTAGAACTTCCTCTTCAAACAGATCTTCGTTAATAACTATAGAGTTTCTGTTGTCTCCCCACCAGATGGACTCAAACAGATCGCTCTTGACAATGTCCCAGAGCTTCTTCAGAAAGTTGAGGCGTGTTAAGGACACGCCTCTGCTGGAGCTCTCCTCAGATGACACGAGGTGCTCGCTTTCTGACTGGGGTTGCTCAGTGGAAGTGTGGAAAGGTGTTCCTTCTCCCAGAGGTGCCAAAGCAGTGTCACTCGCTGCTTTTTTGTCACTCCCTGGATGTTCAGAAGTGAAGGCTGACCAATCAGCTGCCTTGGCTGGAACAGAACCACATGAAGGTTCCACTGAGGCAAGCTCCATTTTAAAAATTCTTTTTTTTCTTAGTTTGAGTGGGTATTTCAGCTGAAGCCCTCTACCTTATCAGCAGGACTGTCCTACCGGGCAGCCAGCTGGAAGGCAGTGACCAACTGACTGAGAGTTCTAAGGTGGTGCCGTGACATCACCGAGCAGCACCTGCTTCCTAGCAACATGGCACAGCAGTTAACAAGTCACTGCTTTTAAGTGACAGGTTGGATGCCTGAAGAGCCAATAAGTAAATGAAACTGCACAATTTTAGATGCAGTGGTGGGGCAGTGCTTTGTTGGGTTGACCAGCTGGTAGATGGTCCACAGGGAGGGAAAGGGAGGTTCATCCAGGCTTTGAAAGAAATACTTGTAGGGAGTACAGTGTAGAAGACAGAGTTTTTGAAGAATGTATTACACTGCTGACACGTTGATATAAACACTATATAGGCAAGTGTGCATCGGCCTGTTTGGAGGGTTCACACACTGGACCACCAGGTATTTCTGTGAGCAGGAAATGGCACAATGCCGAGAGAAGTTCAGGCAGCAACAATCTGAGTGTCCCCTGCTAGAGATCATCGTACACACAGAGAAGTGTTAAACAGCTGGCTCAGTTCAGAAGCGATCCCCACCTCTGCGTTAGCGGTTTTAAAATCATTTATTTTATCAAGCACGTTTTTTAAGAAGTTTATTTCTACCTGTGAACCTTCCTGAAGCACCGACCAGTGCCCAGGGACCTTCAGCTCTACTGACATTTGGAGGGTTTGCAAGTTCATTAGTTCAGGTTAAAAACTGAATCTGCATAGACCAAATTTTTGTATGCAGGGATCTGGGGCTCAGGCTTTTGAGATGAACACGCAAAGGTACAAACGGATGCCAAATTTATGACATTTGAGCTGGTTTCCAGTAGGAATTTTTACTGGTTTTATGTTGCACTTTTTGTGCATCACGTCAGCCTTCATGACCAGAGGTGGCTACAAGGAAGGCCAGGGAGGGAGTTGCCTCGGTGTCCTTCCGTGCATGGTTTAGTACCAGGGAAGCGACAAGGCAGACATATCCCTGTCAGTGAAGTGGGATGTAGGAAAAGAGAAATGGCCAGAGATGCATCTTAGTCACCATCTGCAGCAGTCCGGTTGCTTCACCAACACTATTTAAATTAGCCTTCTAGCACGTCAGGGAGGCCCTTGGAAGAACTGAGTGAATGCTTAGTTTTGGTTTGGTGACTTAAGTGAACGGTTAGGACGAATTTTCCGAACAGTGAACTGACCCAAAATGAAATGTCTTCCTTTTGCCTAATGGAAACAATTTTTTTCATTCCCATGAAAAAAAATCTTGGTGTTCTCCAAACAGATGTGGTGATGGCAGCACTCTAAATGGACATGGGCATGTTAATGCTTAACAGGATAGCCTGTAACCCACACTGAGAGAGCTGACAGACATGTACTAAATCACAAAGCATCCTCTGCGTTCTAGTGGTTCTGCCAGTGGTTGAGAATGGGTGAAAAGGCATGTCTTTGTCTTTCTGTAATTTCACTAAAATGCCTATCTCTTACGAGCATTTTAAAGGGAATTAGTAATAGGATTTTCACCAATTCCGTTTTATGGTGGTTCCAGAAGCAATGCTTTTTAATTTGCACAGGAGGTCTTGTGCAGCTGGATTCCTAGTGGCAGTAGATTCATGCAGGCCAAGAAGAAAGAGGGTGGCAAGCTCCTGTCTCTTGGAAATGTCAGGACCAACCTGTGCAAGACTGCCAAGCAGGATGAACCAGCTGGGAGCTGGGCTGATTCTGCTAGTGCTGATGCCTGCAGGATCCAAGCAGCATCTCCAGGTCTTCTCCTTTCTGGGACTAAACCCGTTTTCCTGTGCAGCAGTCCCTGATGTGCAGAGAAATGCAAATGTTATCATGCCGAAGTCCGGCTTGTAGATAGGGCCCAAAATACAAGCTTTGAAGAAGACAGCTGATATGCATTCAGTGTTGGGGTTAAAAGCTTTTTCCCCCACTTCAAGTCAGCGGATATGCCAAAAAGTTGCAACAGAACATAATAGAGGGCTAGCAAAACTTCCCACTGTTAATGCAAAATGTTCTGACATGCCAGACCACTTCCACTGGCTCCGGTCTTGCAGGCGGGCTGGCAGAACAGACTCATCTCAGACAGTGTCAAGGCTGTTAGGCAAAAGCACTATTGTATGAAGAAGTGACCCGAGATATCAAGTTCCAAGTTATATTTGTCATTGTGTTTTAAGATTATTAGAGATTATTAGAGAACCAACGAGAAGGAATCTTTATAAAAATCATTTGTAGTGTTCAAGTTTAATTATGCACAGTGAATCCATTAAATTTACAAAGGTGCCTTAACAGCATCGAGGAACTATTCCTAAGACAGAATAGATTAATAATTGCACATAAAAAAAACCCCAAACCACTATTCTGATATCACCGTAAATGATGAGGATCCAATGCTTTTTTAGTTATGTGTTAATGTTTTTGGCCTTGTTACTACTGCAGTAAGGCTTGCATGAAAATATCACATTGTTAAGCACAGTGTCAAAGCAGTGCTGGGGAAGTGGGGAACGAGAAAGTTTTAGTTGATGCTAGTCTGAATATCCCGTTTAGCTTTGTGGGTTTTGGCAGCTTTTTTAGTGATGAGAAGCTTCTGTTATTGGCTGAAGTTCTGTGTGTGTCGATGTCACAAATTCCCAGTGTGCGATGCAGAATTTCTTCATTTGAGACCTCTAAAGTAAAATGCTGTAGTGAATATGGGAGAGCTCCATTCTAAACCAGACAGAACACAAGATTTTACGTTGTCATTTTATCTCTCTAACCTAGCTTCAAGTTTAAAATCAATCAGCAATTCAGGGACTGTTGAATGTTAAGATACAATCAAGCTAACGTTCCCCGCTCATGCAAATAGTTCCTAATCTCTCAAGAAGAACTTGCTGGAGTCTCGGGGCTGCAGCATGCAGGATGCTCACAGCTTTTCCTGGTGTCTTCTGCAAGGAGCAGACTTTTAAATGCCGCCTATATTTACCCTGTGAAGAAAACCAACAAAACCTTGTTGTAGAGTTGACTGCAAGTAATCGGAGGAAACTGCAGAGTAGTGCCATAATAGGCTCCCCTTGGCTTGTCCTACCCCATAACTGTCTGCCATCTCTTCATCCCCATCAAAGCTGCTATGACCGAGCTTCTTACTCTGGCACAAAGAAAGAAAAATAATGCAGGCAAGAGCTGTCATAGGACCGGGTGGTTATAGCCAACTCGCTGCAGGACAGGAAAGGGCAGCTTTACTCGTCACAGATAAACTAATGTATTTTCTTTTTAACAATTAGTTGACTACCTCAAAGAGGGAGATAGGAAGCAGATGACTTTGGATGTCTTTTTTGTCTCCCATCTAGTGCTTGAGATGCAGCCCTACCTTGCCCTCTGACCTGTAAAAAACTGGAGTTTTGAACCAAAACCAGTACAGAAGATACAATTTCCATCCCTCGGAAGTGGAAGTAAAAGCTTGGCCATCCATGAGGTAAGATGGGAAAAAAGGCTCAACATGAGTCTTTTACTGGCGTGAAGCAATAAACCAATCCATGCAACGGTACAAATGCCTTCTAAGAAGGTGTCAGGGCAAAGCAAAGACTGACTGATCCATACAGGATGGGGAGCTGAGGGATAATGGGTGGCTGGACAGGGTCCTCACCAGCACTCCTCACCCCACAGTACCTGAGAGACACTGACCCAGAGAGCACGGCCAAGGTCAGCCCAGAGTCCAGATCATCAGACAAGTCCCCGACGGTCAAGCAGGTCTGAGGTCACACTGTAAAGTCAGTCTGCAGGTCAGGAGCAGGTCTGAAGCTGGGGAATCCAGACCCAGCTGCGCTTGACGTCAGCCCTCTTGACGCGAGCTCCAGTTGAGCCTGTGAGCCCAAAGCTGGCCTTGAACAGGGCTCCTGGGACACGGGAAGGATGTGAGCGGAAGGCACGAGCGCGGCTGGGCAGGGTCACTCAGGTCTTTTAGTGCTCCCATCACTGTGGCACGGGCACTAGCAGCGTGGCTGGAGTCTCCATCACTGTGGACTTAATGAACAATTCTGCGCTTACTCTTTGGTCTTTAAATTGCCTATAAAATTGAGATACATTTCACACCTCTTGGTTCAAGGTCATCTCATAGAATTATGGAATATCTTGTGTTGGAAGGGGCCCATAAGGATCATTGAGTCCAACTCTCTGCTCCTCAGAGGACTTCCTAAACCTGAACCATATGACTGAGAGCATTGTCCAGATGCTTCTTGAACTCTGGCAGGCCTGTTGCCATAACCAGTGCCCTGGAGAGCGTGTTTCAGTGACCAGCCACTCAGTGAAGAACCTCTTCCCAATGTCCAGTCTGAACTTCCCCTAACGCAGCTTTGTTCCATTTCCTCATGTCCTGTCGCTGGTCACCAGAGAGAGGAAATCGGCACCTCCCCCTGTGCTATCCCCCTTGCGGAAATCGTGGACTGCAATGAGGTTCCTTCTCAGCCTTCTCTTCTCCAAGCTGAACAAACCACTTGACTTCAGCTGCTTCTCAGGTCTTGTCTTCAAGACCTTTTGCCCTCTTTGTCATCCTCTACTGGACACACTCTAATAGTTTGATGTCCTTCTTGTATTGAGGTGACCAAAACTGCACACAGTACAGTGTGGAGTGGGACAGTCGCCTCCCTTGACTGGCTTGTCATGCTGTATTTGATGCACCGCAGGGCACAGTTGTACCTTTTGGCGGCCAGGGCACACTGTTGACTCATGTTCAACTTGCCATCAACCCAGACTCCCAGATCTCTTTCTGCGGGACTGCTTTGCAGCCTCTCATGGTCCAAACTGTACATATAACCAGGATTACCCGGTCCCAGCTGCACAATTCGGCACTTGCTCTTGTTAAATTTCATACAGTTGGTGACTGCCCAGCTCGCTATCCAAATCTCTCTGCCCTGGAGGAAGTCCACAGCTCCTCCTCGTTTAGTATCATCGGCAAACTTAGTTCATGTATCTGCATCAGATAATTTATAAAAACGTGAAAGAGCACTGGCTCTAAAACTAAACCCTAGGGAACTCCACCAGTGATGCCCGGCTGCCAGCCTGATGTAATCCCATTTACTCTTTGAGCGCCACCTGTCAGTCCATCAGTTTAGTTCACAGCAAAGGTTTAGATTGAAGTTGCCTGTGGTCATCTCCTGTGTCCCTAAACCTGGATACCGCTACAAAATTTAATCCCGCTCTTTTCTGATGTTGAAAACACTTCTGGATTTGTTTAGAGACTTTTTGTTTGATGACATTTTACTACGAATGCAAAGCATGGCTGGTTTGTCTCACAGCAGGGGAGCAGTGCTGCACACCCGGTGCCAGTTTGAGTCTCCTGGAGGCCAGCAAGATTTTTGCCTGAGAGAGGACCGAATCAGTTTTGGTCTTCAGCTGGCAGTAATCAGGTGTTTCTAGGAAAAAGCTAGACACAGGGGTGAAACCAGGCCATTCTAAGGCCAATATATTCAAAAAGATATTTGGGATGTCACAGTTTAGCGCCAGCCCAGCCAATTTCAGCTGCTAAAAGCAAGCAATTGGGCTCTCAATTCCCTTCCCCCCCTGCCTTGCCCCGCCCCCACCCCCCCCCCCCCCACCCCCCGCCAGGAGAATTGAGAGGAAAAAAAGACTTGCCAGTTGGAAATGAAACTAGAACAATTTTAATAAAAGGGGGTCACAGGAGCGAGCTGCTCCCTGCCAGGTGTTGCTGCAGGGTTGGAATTTGCCAGAGCAGCGGTGTGTGCAGGTGTAGAGGCACGTCGGAGTCAGGTAGCTTCCTCCGCACTTTGCTTGACAGGTGCGGTCATCCTGAGCTTAGAGGTGTGCACGTTCTCCCCTGGAGCTGCTGTGCCTGGACTGCTCGCCTCCGTGGAAGTGGTTTCCCACAGAAGCTCACGGTCTGCTTTTCTTTTCCGACTGCGTGGATGCAAATTCATCCCTGGTGAAAACTCTGCTGGTGTTTTGGGGACGTATCTGTTATTAAACTTCGTTAGCAGGTGTGGAAAAAGTCGGAAATTTTCCATGCAGTAGAAGTGAAGCTATAAAAAATGCAAAGGAAAAGAGTGAGTTGCCACCACCTTGAGACTGGAAACCACAAAGCTAGGAGAAGTAAGAATTGTAATTGCAAAAGAGAAACATGGGTGCTGAAAAGGACTATCGGAGGCATTCTCAACCTGAAGTTTAGGCTGAGTAAATGCTGTGGTATGGTGCAGTCCTGTCAATAAGTAGCGACTGGCCTTGTGTTTTTTGCCACTTGGTAGCAGAGAGCCTATAAACTGATTTAGAATCCCAAATACCATTACTTTTCAGCCACTTGAGTGTGGAACAAACACGTGTGTAACTGTATGATGCTGACCATCAGCCTTCAGCAGTTGCCACAAGAAAACAGCTGAAGCCATCGACCTTATCAGCAGGACTGTCCTACCACACAGGCGGCTGAAAGGAGGTGACCATCTGACTGAGCATTCCAAGGGAAGCTTCTCAAATACTGCTGTGTGCTGCCATGACATCTGGTACAGCAAGACACACGGGAAATGCCAAAAAAATAGCCATATGACGAGAATATCTTTAATTGTGTGTGTTCCAAGTAATTGGAAATTAATGTAAATTATAGCATCATTTCTAGTACTCAGAAATTCTGCCTCAAAAGTTTCTGAACTTGCGCTGAGAAACAAACGACAATCAGAACATTTACTGCCTTCCTTATTTCATCAGTACAGAAAGGCTTATTTCATCGGCACAGAACTGTGTCCCCCTAGAGCACTCTGAGAGTTAGTTTGCACACAGGGGATCCAGCCTACCTCCCCAGCTGCTGGTCCTGACTTTGGAAAACCCTGCAGCATGGTGAATCCATGCTCATGGAGCTCCTGAGTGAAGCTTTCCATGATCTCGCTGTCAAAAATTTTCTGACGTCCTCTCCTTTCTAGAACTTCCTCTTCAAACAGATCTTCGTTAATAACTATAGAGTTTCTGTTGTCTCCCCACCAGATGGACTCAAACAGATCGCTCTCGACAATGTCCCAGAGCTTCTTCAGAAAGTTGAGGCGTGTTAAGGACACGCCTCTGCTGGAGCTCTCCTCAGATGACACGAGGTGCTCGCTTTCTGACTGGGGTTGCTCAGTGGAAGTGTGGAAAGGTGTTCCTTCTCCCAGAGGTGCCAAAGCAGTGTCACTCGCTGCTTTTTTGTCACTCCCTGGATGTTCAGAAGTGAAGGCTGACCAATCAGCTGCCTTGGCTGGAACAGAACCACATGAAGGTTCCACTGAGGCAAGCTCCATTTTAAAAATTCTTTTTTTTCTTAGTTTGAGTGGGTATTTCAGCTGAAGCCCTCTACCTTATCAGCAGGACTGTCCTACCGGGCAGCCAGCTGGAAGGCAGTGACCAACTGACTGAGAGTTCTAAGGTGGTGCCGTGACATCACCGAGCAGCACCTGCTTCCTAGCAACATGGCACAGCAGTTAACAAGTCACTGCTTTTAAGTGACAGGTTGGATGCCTGAAGAGCCAATAAGTAAATGAAACTGCACAATTTTAGATGCAGTGGTGGGGCAGTGCTTTGTTGGGTTGACCAGCTGGTAGATGGTCCACAGGGAGGGAAAGGGAGGTTCATCCAGGCTTTGAAAGTGTACAAGACAGAGTTTTTGAAGAATGTATTACACTGCTGACACGTTGATATAAACACTATATAGGCAAGCGTGCATCGGCCTGTTTGGAGGGTTCACACACTGGACCACCAGGTATTTCTGTGAGCAGGAAATGGCACAATGCCGAGAGAAGTTCAGGCAGCAACAATCTGAGTGTCCCCTGCTAGAGATCATCGTACACACAGAGAAGTGTTAAACAGCTGGCTCATTTCAGAAGCGATCCCCACCTCTGCGTTAGCGGTTTTAAAATCATTTATTTTATCAAGCACGTTTTTTAAGAAGTTTATTTCTACCTGTGAACCTTCCTGAAGCACCGGCCAGTGCCCAGGGACCTTCAGCTCTACTGACATTTGGAGGGTTTGCAAGTTCATTAGTTCAGGTTAAAAACTGAATCTGCATAGACCAGATTTTTGTATGCAGGGATCTGGGGCTCAGGCTTTTGAGATGAACACGCAAAGGTACAAACGGATGCCAAATTTATGACATTTGAGCTGGTTTCCAGTAGGAATTTTTACTGGTTTTATGTTGCACTTTTTGTGCATCACATCAGCCTTAATGACCAGAGGTGGCTACAAGGAAGGCCAGGGAGGGAGTTGCCTCGGTGTCCTTCCGTGCATGGTTTAGTACCAGGGAAGCGACAAGGCAGACATATCCCTGTCAGTGAAGTGGGATGTAGGAAAAGAGAAATGGCCAGAGATGCATCTTAGTCACCATCTGCAGCAGTCCGGTTGCTTCACCAACACTATTTAAATTAGCCTTCTAGCACGTCAGGGAGGCCCTTGGAAGAACTGAGTGAATGCTTAATTTTGGTTTGGTGACTTAAGTGAACGGTTAGGACGAATTTTCCGAACAGTGAACTGACCCAAAATGAAATGTCTTCCTTTTGCCTAATGGAAACAATTTTTTTCATTCCCATGAAAAAAAATCTTGGTGTTCTCCAAACAGATGTGGTGGTGGCAGCACTCTAAATGGACATGGGCATGTTAATGCTTAACAGGATAGCCTGTAACCCACACTGAGAGAGCTGACAGACATGTACTAAATCACAAAGCATCCTCTGCGTTCTAGTGGTTCTGCCAGTGGTTGAGAATGGGTGAAAAGGCATGTCTTTGTCTTTCTGTAATTTCACTAAAATGCCTATCTCTTACGAGCATTTTAAAGGGAATTAGTAATAGGATTTTCACCAATTCCGTTTTATGGTGGTTCCAGAAGCAATGCTTTTTAATTTGCACAGGAGGTCTTGTGCAGCTGGATTCCTAGTGGCAGTAGATTCATGCAGGCCAAGAAGAAAGAGGGTGGCAAGCTCCTGTCTCTTGGAAATGTCAGGACCAACCTGTGCAAGACTGCCAAGCAGGATGAACCAGCTGGGAGCTGGGCTGATTCTGCTAGTGCTGATGCCTGCAGGATCCAAGCAGCATCTCCAGGTCTTCTCCTTTCTGGGACTAAACCCGTTTTCCTGTGCAGCAGTCCCTGATGTGCAGAGAAATGCAAATGTTATCATGCCGAAGCCCGGCTTGTAGATAGGGCCCAAAATACAAGCTTTGAAGAAGACAGCTGATATGTATTCAGTGTTGGGGTTAAAAGCTTTTTCCCCCACTTCAAGTCAGCGGATATGCCAAAAAGTTGCAACAGAACATAATAGAGGGCTAGCAAAACTTCCCACTGTTAATGCAAAATGTTCTGACACGCCAGACCACTTCCACTGGCTCCGGTCTTGCAGGCGGGCTGGCAGAACAGACTCATCTCAGACAGTGTCAAGGCTGTTAGGCAAAAGCACTATTGTATGAAGAAGTGACCCGAGATATCAAGTTCCAAGTTATATTTGTCATTGTGTTTTAAGATTATTAGAGATTATTAGAGAACCAACGAGAAGGAATCTTTATAAAAATCATTTGTAGTGTTCAAGTTTAATTATGCACAGTGAATCCATTAAATTTACAAAGGTGCCTTAACAGCATCGAGGAACTATTCCTAAGACAGAATAGATTAATAATTGCACATAAAAAAAACCCCAAACCACTATTCTGATATCACCGTAAATGATGAGGATCCAATGCTTTTTTAGTTATGTGTTAATGTTTTTGGCCTTGTTACTACTGCAGTAAGGCTTGCATGAAAATATCACATTGTTAAGCACAGTGTCAAAGCAGTGCTGGGGAAGTGGGGAACGAGAAAGTTTTAGTTGATGCTAGTCTGAATATCCCGTTTAGCTTTGTGGGTTTTGGCAGCTTTTTTAGTGATGAGAAGCTTCTGTTATTGGCTGAAGTTCTGTGTGTGTCGATGTCACAAATTCCCAGTGTACGATGCAGAATTTCTTCATTTGAGACCTCTAAAGTAAAATGCTGTAGTGAATATGGGAGAGCTCCATTCTAAACCAGACAGAACACAAGATTTTACGTTGTCATTTTATCTCTCTAACCTAGCTTCAAGTTTAAAATCAATCAGCAATTCAGGGACTGTTGAATATTAAGATACAATCAAGCTAACGTTCCCCGCTCATGCAAATAGTTCCTAATCTCTCAAGAAGAACTTGCTGGAGTCTCGGGGCTGCAGCATGCAGGATGCTCACAGCTTTTCCTGGTGTTTTCTGCAAGGAGCAGACTTTTAAATGCCGCCTATATTTGCCCTGTGAAGAAAACCATCAAAACCTTGTTGTAGAGTTGACTGCAAGTAATCGGAGGAAACTGCAGAGTAGTGCCATAATAGGCTCCCCTTGGCTTGTCCTACCCCATAACTGTCTGCCATCTCTTCATCCCCATCAAAGCTGCTATGACCGAGCTTCTTACTCTGGCACAAAGAAAGAAAAATAATGCAGGCAAGAGCTGTCATAGGACCGGGTGGTTATAGCCAACTCGCTGCAGGACAGGAAAGGGCAGCTTTACTCGTCACAGATAAACTAATGTATTTTCTTTTTTAACAATTAGTTGACTACCTCAAAGAGGGAGATAGGAAGCAGATGACTTTGGATGTCTTTTTTGTCTCCCATCTAGTGCTTGAGATGCAGCCCTACCTTGCCCTCTGACCTGTAAAAAACTGGAGTTTTGAACCAAAACCAGTACAGAAGATACAATTTCCATCCCTCGGAAGTGGAAGTAAAAGCTTGGCCATCCATGAGGTAAGATGGGAAAAAAGGCTCAACATGAGTCTTTTACTGGCGTGAAGCAATAAACCAATCCATGCAACGGTACAAATGCCTTCTAAGAAGGTGTCAGGGCAAAGCAAAGACTGACTGATCCATACAGGATGGGGAGCTGAGGGATAATGGGTGGCTGGACAGGGTCCTCACCAGCACTCCTCACCCCACAGTACCTGAGAGACACTGACCCAGAGAGCACGGCCAAGGTCAGCCCAGAGTCCAGATCATCAGACAAGTCCCCGACGGTCAAGCAGGTCTGAGGTCACACTGTAAAGTCAGTCTGCAGGTCAGGAGCAGGTCTGAAGCTGGGGAATCCAGACCCAGCTGCGCTTGACGTCAGCCCTCTTGACGCGAGCTCCAGTTGAGCCTGTGAGCCCAAAGCTGGCCTTGAACAGGGCTCCTGGGACACGGGAAGGATGTGAGCGGAAGGCACGAGCGCGGCTGGGCAGGGTCACTCAGGTCTTTTAGTGCTCCCATCACTGTGGCACGGGCACTAGCAGCGTGGCTGGAGTCTCCATCACTGTGGACTTAATGAACAATTCTGCGCTTACTCTTTGGTCTTTAAATTGCCTATAAAATTGAGATACATTTCACACCTCTTGGTTCAAGGTCATCTCATAGAATTATGGAATATCTTGTGTTGGAAGGGGCCCATAAGGATCATTGAGTCCAACTCTCTGCTCCTCAGAGGACTTCCTAAACCTGAACCATATGACTGAGAGCATTGTCCAGATGCTTCTTGAACTCTGGCAGGCCTGTTGCCATAACCAGTGCCCTGGAGAGCGTGTTTCAGTGACCAGCCACTCAGTGAAGAACCTCTTCCCAATGTCCAGTCTGAACTTCCCCTAACGCAGCTTTGTTCCATTTCCTCATGTCCTGTCGCTGGTCACCAGAGAGAGGAAATCGGCACCTCCCCCTGTGCTATCCCCCTTGCGGAAATCGTGGACTGCAATGAGGTTCCTTCTCAGCCTTCTCTTCTCCAAGCTGAACAAACCACTTGACTTCAGCTGCTTCTCAGGTCTTGTCTTCAAGACCTTTTGCCCTCTTTGTCATCCTCTACTGGACACACTCTAATAGTTTGATGTCCTTCTTGTATTGAGGTGACCAAAACTGCACACAGTACAGTGTGGAGTGGGACAGTCGCCTCCCTTGACTGGCTTGTCATGCTGTATTTGATGCACCGCAGGGCACAGTTGTACCTTTTGGCGGCCAGGGCACACTGTTGACTCATGTTCAACTTGCCATCAACCCAGACTCCCAGATCTCTTTCTGCGGGACTGCTTTGCAGCCTCTCATGGTCCAAACTGTACGTATAACCAGGATTACCCGGTCCCAGCTGCACAATTCGGCACTTGCTCTTGTTAAATTTCATACAGTTGGTGACTGCCCAGCTCGCTATCCAAATCTCTCTGCCCTGGAGGAAGTCCACAGCTCCTCCTCGTTTAGTATCATCGGCAAACTTAGTTCATGTATCTGCATCAGATAATTTATAAAAACGTGAAAGAGCACTGGCTCTAAAACTAAACCCTAGGGAACTCCACCAGTGATGCCCCGGCTGCCAGCCTGATGTAATCCCATTTACTCTTTGAGCGCCACCTGTCAGTCCATCAGTTTAGTTCACAGCAAAGGTTTAGATTGAAGTTGCCTGTGGTCATCTCCTGTGTCCCTAAACCTGGATACCGCTACAAAATTTAATCCCGCTCTTTTCTGATGTTGAAAACACTTCTGGATTTGTTTAGAGACTTTTTGTTTGATGACATTTTACTACGAATGCAAAGCATGGCTGGTTTGTCTCACAGCAGGGGAGCAGTGCTGCACACCCGGTGCCAGTTTGAGTCTCCTGGAGGCCAGCAAGATTTTTGCCTGAGAGAGGACCGAATCAGTTTTGGTCTTCAGCTGGCATTAATCAGGTGTTTCTAGGAAAAAGCTAGACACAGGGGTGAAACCAGGCCATTCTAAGGCCAATATATTCAAAAAGATATTTGGGATGTCACAGTTTAGCGCCAGCCCAGCCAATTTCAGCTGCTAAAAGCAAGCAATTGGGCTCTCAATTCCCTTCCCCCCCTGCCTTGCCCCGCCCCCCCCCCCCCCCCCCCCCCCCCCCCCCCGCCAGGAGAATTGAGAGGAAAAAAAGACTTGCCAGTTGGAAATGAAACTAGAACAATTTTAATAAAAGGGGGTCACAGGAGCGAGCTGCTCTCTGCCAGGTGTTGCTGCAGGGTTGGAATTTGCCAGAGCAGCGGTGTGTGCAGGTGTAGAGGCACGTCGGAGTCAGGTAGCTTCCTCCGCACTTTGCTTGACAGGTGCGGTCATCCTGAGCTTAGCGGTGTGCACGTTCTCCCCTGGAGCTGCTGTGCCTGGACTGCTCGCCTCCGTGGAAGTGGTTTCCCACAGAAGCTCACGGTCTGCTTTTCTTTTCCGACTGCGTGCATGCAAATTCATCCCTGGTGAAAACTCTGCTGGTGTTTTGGGGACGTATCTGTTATTAAACTTCGTTAGCAGGTGTGGAAAAAGTCGGAAATTTTCCATGCAGTAGAAGTGAAGCTATAAAAAATGCAAAGGAAAAGAGTGAGTTGCCACCACCTTGAGACTGGAAACCACAAAGCTAGGAGAAGTAAGAATTGTAATTGCAAAAGAGAAACATGGGTGCTGAAAAGGACTATCGGAGGCATTCTCAACCTGAAGTTTAGGCTGAGTAAATGCTGTGGTATGGTGCAGTCCTGTCAATAAGTAGCGACTGGCCTTGTGTTTTTTGCCACTTGGTAGCAGAGAGCCTATAAACTGATTTAGAATCCCAAATACCATTACTTTTCAGCCACTTGAGTGTGGAACAAACACGTGTGTAACTGTATGATGCTGACCATCAGCCTTCAGCAGTTGCCACAAGAAAACAGCTGAAGCCATCGACCTTATCAGCAGGACTGTCCTACCACACAGGCGGCTGAAAGGAGGTGACCATCTGACTGAGCATTCCAAGGGAAGCTTCTCAAATACTGCTGTGTGCTGCCATGACATCTGGTACAGCAAGACACACGGGAAATGCCAAAAAAATAGCCATATGACGAGGATATCTTTAATTGTGTGTGTTCCAAGTAATTGGAAATTAATGTAAATTATAGCATCATTTCTAGTACTCAGAAATTCTGCCTCAAAAGTTTTTGAACTTGCGCTGAGAAACAAACGACAATCAGAACATTTACTGCCTTCCTTATTTCATCAGTACAGAAAGGCTTATTTCATCGGCACAGAACTGTGTCCCCCTAGAGCACTCTGAGAGTTAGTTTGCACACAGGGGATCCAGCCTACCTCCCCAGCTGCTGGTCCTGACTTTGGAAAACCCTGCAGCATGGTGAATCCATGCTCATGGAGCTCCTGAGTGAAGCTTTCCATGATCTCGCTGTCAAAAATTTTCTGACGTCCTCTCCTTTCTAGAACTTCCTCTTCAAACAGATCTTCGTTAATAACTATAGAGTTTCTGTTGTCTCCCCACCAGATGGACTCAAACAGATCGCTCTCGACAATGTCCCAGAGCTTCTTCAGAAAGTTGAGGCGTGTTAAGGACACGCCTCTGCTGGAGCTCTCCTCAGATGACACGAGGTGCTCGCTTTCTGACTGGGGTTGCTCAGTGGAAGTGTGGAAAGGTGTTCCTTCTCCCAGAGGTGCCAAAGCAGTGTCACTCGCTGCTTTTTTGTCACTCCCTGGATGTTCAGAAGTGAAGGCTGACCAATCAGCTGCCTTGGCTGGAACAGAACCACATGAAGGTTCCACTGAGGCAAGCTCCATTTTAAAAATTCTTTTTTTTCTTAGTTTGAGTGGGTATTTCAGCTGAAGCCCTCTACCTTATCAGCAGGACTGTCCTACCGGGCAGCCAGCTGGAAGGCAGTGACCAACTGACTGAGAGTTCTAAGGTGGTGCCGTGACATCACCGAGCAGCACCTGCTTCCTAGCAACATGGCACAGCAGTTAACAAGTCACTGCTTTTAAGTGACAGGTTGGATGCCTGAAGAGCCAATAAGTAAATGAAACTGCACAATTTTAGATGCAGTGGTGGGGCAGTGCTTTGTTGGGTTGACCAGCTGGTAGATGGTCCACAGGGAGGGAAAGGGAGGTTCATCCAGGCTTTGAAAGAAATACTTGTAGGGAGTACAGTGTACAAGACAGAGTTTTTGAAGAATGTATTACACTGCTGACACGTTGATATAAACACTATATAGGCAAGCGTGCATCGGCCTGTTTGGAGGGTTCACACACTGGACCACCAGGTATTTCTGTGAGCAGGAAATGGCACAATGCCGAGAGAAGTTCAGGCAGCAACAATCTGAGTGTCCCCTGCTAGAGATCATCGTACACACAGAGAAGTGTTAAACAGCTGGCTCATTTCAGAAGCGATCCCCACCTCTGCGTTAGCGGTTTTAAAATCATTTATTTTATCAAGCACGTTTTTTAAGAAGTTTATTTCTACCTGTGAACCTTCCTGAAGCACCGGCCAGTGCCCAGGGACCTTCAGCTCTACTGACATTTGGAGGGTTTGCAAGTTCATTAGTTCAGGTTAAAAACTGAATCTGCATAGACCAGATTTTTGTATGCAGGGATCTGGGGCTCAGGCTTTTGAGATGAACACGCAAAGGTACAAACGGATGCCAAATTTATGACATTTGAGCTGGTTTCCAGTAGGAATTTTTACTGGTTTTATGTTGCACTTTTTGTGCATCACGTCAGCCTTCATGACCAGAGGTGGCTACAAGGAAGGCCAGGGAGGGAGTTGCCTCGGTGTCCTTCCGTGCATGGTTTAGTACCAGGGAAGCGACAAGGCAGACATATCCCTGTCAGTGAAGTGGGATGTAGGAAAAGAGAAATGGCCAGAGATGCATCTTAGTCACCATCTGCAGCAGTCCGGTTGCTTCACCAACACTATTTAAATTAGCCTTCTAGCACGTCAGGGAGGCCCTTGGAAGAACTGAGTGAATGCTTAATTTTGGTTTGGTGACTTAAGTGAACGGTTAGGACGAATTTTCCGAACAGTGAACTGACCCAAAATGAAATGTCTTCCTTTTGCCTAATGGAAACAATTTTTTTCATTCCCATGAAAAAAAATCTTGGTGTTCTCCAAACAGATGTGGTGGTGGCAGCACTCTAAATGGACATGGGCATGTTAATGCTTAACAGGATAGCCTGTAACCCACACTGAGAGAGCTGACAGACATGTACTAAATCACAAAGCATCCTCTGCGTTCTAGTGGTTCTGCCAGTGGTTGAGAATGGGTGAAAAGGCATGTCTTTGTCTTTCTGTAATTTCACTAAAATGCCTATCTCTTACGAGCATTTTAAAGGGAATTAGTAATAGGATTTTCACCAATTCCGTTTTATGGTGGTTCCAGAAGCAATGCTTTTTAATTTGCACAGGAGGTCTTGTGCAGCTGGATTCCTAGTGGCAGTAGATTCATGCAGGCCAAGAAGAAAGAGGGTGGCAAGCTCCTGTCTCTTGGAAATGTCAGGACCAACCTGTGCAAGACTGCCAAGCAGGATGAACCAGCTGGGAGCTGGGCTGATTCTGCTAGTGCTGATGCCTGCAGGATCCAAGCAGCATCTCCAGGTCTTCTCCTTTCTGGGACTAAACCCGTTTTCCTGTGCAGCAGTCCCTGATGTGCAGAGAAATGCAAATGTTATCATGCCGAAGCCCGGCTTGTAGATAGGGCCCAAAATACAAGCTTTGAAGAAGACAGCTGATATGCATTCAGTGTTGGGGTTAAAAGCTTTTTCCCCCACTTCAAGTCAGCGGATATGCCAAAAAGTTGCAACAGAACATAATAGAGGGCTAGCAAAACTTCCCACTGTTAATGCAAAATGTTCTGACACGCCAGACCACTTCCACTGGCTCCGGTCTTGCAGGCGGGCTGGCAGAACAGACTCATCTCAGACAGTGTCAAGGCTGTTAGGCAAAAGCACTATTGTATGAAGAAGTGACCCGAGATATCAAGTTCCAAGTTATATTTGTCATTGTGTTTTAAGATTATTAGAGATTATTAGAGAACCAACGAGAAGGAATCTTTATAAAAATCATTTGTAGTGTTCAAGTTTAATTATGCACAGTGAATCCATTAAATTTACAAAGGTGCCTTAACAGCATCGAGGAACTATTCCTAAGACAGAATAGATTAATAATTGCACATAAAAAAAACCCCAAACCACTATTCTGATATCACCGTAAATGATGAGGATCCAATGCTTTTTTAGTTATGTGTTAATGTTTTTGGCCTTGTTACTACTGCAGTAAGGCTTGCATGAAAATATCACATTGTTAAGCACAGTGTCAAAGCAGTGCTGGGGAAGTGGGGAACGAGAAAGTTTTAGTTGATGCTAGTCTGAATATCCCGTTTAGCTTTGTGGGTTTTGGCAGCTTTTTTAGTGATGAGAAGCTTCTGTTATTGGCTGAAGTTCTGTGTGTGTCGATGTCACAAATTCCCAGTGTACGATGCAGAATTTCTTCATTTGAGACCTCTAAAGTAAAATGCTGTAGTGAATATGGGAGAGCTCCATTCTAAACCATACAGAACACAAGATTTTACGTTGTCATTTTATCTCTCTAACCTAGCTTCAAGTTTAAAATCAATCAGCAAATCAGGGACTGTTGAATATTAAGATACAATCAAGCTAACGTTCCCCGCTCATGCAAATAGTTCCTAATCTCTCAAGAAGAACTTGCTGGAGTCTCGGGGCTGCAGCATGCAGGATGCTCACAGCTTTTCCTGGTGTTTTCTGCAAGGAGCAGACTTTTAAATGCCGCCTATATTTGCCCTGTGAAGAAAACCATCAAAACCTTGTTGTAGAGTTGACTGCAAGTAATCGGAGGAAACTGCAGAGTAGTGCCATAATAGGCTCCCCTTGGCTTGTCCTACCCCATAACTGTCTGCCATCTCTTCATCCCCATCAAAGCTGCTATGACCGAGCTTCTTACTCTGGCACAAAGAAAGAAAAATAATGCAGGCAAGAGCTGTCATAGGACCGGGTGGTTATAGCCAACTCGCTGCAGGACAGGAAAGGGCAGCTTTACTCGTCACAGATAAACTAATGTATTTTCTTTTTTAACAATTAGTTGACTACCTCAAAGAGGGAGATAGGAAGCAGATGACTTTGGATGTCTTTTTTGTCTCCCATCTAGTGCTTGAGATGCAGCCCTACCTTGCCCTCTGACCTGTAAAAAGCTGGAGTTTTGAACCAAAACCAGTACAGAAGATACAATTTCCATCCCTCGGAAGTGGAAGTAAAAGCTTGGCCATCCATGAGGTAAGATGGGAAAAAAGGCTCAACATGAGTCTTTTACTGGCGTGAAGCAATAAACCAATCCATGCAACGGTACAAATGCCTTCTAAGAAGGTGTCAGGGCAAAGCAAAGACTGACTGATCCATACAGGATGGGGAGCTGAGGGATAATGGGTGGCTGGACAGGGTCCTCACCAGCACTCCTCACCCCACAGTACCTGAGAGACACTGACCCAGAGAGCACGGCCAAGGTCAGCCCAGAGTCCAGATCATCAGACAAGTCCCCGACGGTCAAGCAGGTCTGAGGTCACACTGTAAAGTCAGTCTGCAGGTCAGGAGCAGGTCTGAAGCTGGGGAATCCAGACCCAGCTGCGCTTGACGTCAGCCCTCTTGACGCGAGCTCCAGTTGAGCCTGTGAGCCCAAAGCTGGCCTTGAACAGGGCTCCTGGGACACGGGAAGGATGTGAGCGGAAGGCACGAGCGCGGCTGGGCAGGGTCACTCAGGTCTTTTAGTGCTCCCATCACTGTGGCACGGGCACTAGCAGCGTGGCTGGAGTCTCCATCACTGTGGACTTAATGAACAATTCTGCGCTTACTCTTTGGTCTTTAAATTGCCTATAAAATTGAGATACATTTCACACCTCTTGGTTCAAGGTCATCTCATAGAATTATGGAATATCTTGTGTTGGAAGGGGCCCATAAGGATCATTGAGTCCAACTCTCTGCTCCTCAGAGGACTTCCTAAACCTGAACCATATGACTGAGAGCATTGTCCAGATGCTTCTTGAACTCTGGCAGGCCTGTTGCCATAACCAGTGCCCTGGAGAGCGTGTTTCAGTGACCAGCCACTCAGTGAAGAACCTCTTCCCAATGTCCAGTCTGAACTTCCCCTAACGCAGCTTTGTTCCATTTCCTCATGTCCTGTCGCTGGTCACCAGAGAGAGGAAATCGGCACCTCCCCCTGTGCTATCCCCCTTGCGGAAATCGTGGACTGCAATGAGGTTCCTTCTCAGCCTTCTCTTCTCCAAGCTGAACAAACCACTTGACTTCAGCTGCTTCTCAGGTCTTATCTTCAAGACCTTTTGCCCTCTTTGTCATCCTCTACTGGACACACTCTAATAGTTTGATGTCCTTCTTGTATTGAGGTGACCAAAACTGCACACAGTACAGTGTGGAGTGGGACAGTCGCCTCCCTTGACTGGCTTGTCATGCTGTATTTGATGCACCGCAGGGCACAGTTGTACCTTTTGGCGGCCAGGGCACACTGTTGACTCATGTTCAACTTGCCATCAACCCAGACTCCCAGATCTCTTTCTGCGGGACTGCTTTGCAGCCTCTCATGGTCCAAACTGTACGTATAACCAGGATTACCCGGTCCCAGCTGCACAATTCGGCACTTGCTCTTGTTAAATTTCATACAGTTGGTGACTGCCCAGCTCGCTATCCAAATCTCTCTGCCCTGGAGGAAGTCCACAGCTCCTCCTCGTTTAGTATCATCGGCAAACTTAGTTCATGTATCTGCATCAGATAATTTATAAAAACGTGAAAGAGCACTGGCTCTAAAACTAAACCTAGGGAACTCCACCAGTGATGCCCCGGCTGCCAGCCTGATGTAATCCCATTTACTCTTTGAGCGCCACCTGTCAGTCCATCAGTTTAGTTCACAGCAAAGGTTTAGATTGAAGTTGCCTGTGGTCATCTCCTGTGTCCCTAAACCTGGATACCGCTACAAAATTTAATCCCGCTCTTTTCTGATGTTGAAAACACTTCTGGATTTGTTTAGAGACTTTTTGTTTGATGACATTTTACTACGAATGCAAAGCATGGCTGGTTTGTCTCACAGCAGGGGAGCAGTGCTGCACACCCGGTGCCAGTTTGAGTCTCCTGGAGGCCAGCAAGATTTTTGCCTGAGAGAGGACCGAATCAGTTTTGGTCTTCAGCTGGCATTAATCAGGTGTTTCTAGGAAAAAGCTAGACACAGGGGTGAAACCAGGCCATTCTAAGGCCAATATATTCAAAAAGATATTTGGGATGTCACAGTTTAGCGCCAGCCCAGCCAATTTCAGCTGCTAAAAGCAAGCAATTGGGCTCTCAATTCCCTTACCCCCCTGCCTTGCCCCGCCCCCC